>MU264077.1:0-27500 GCA_020310875.1 Ceratopteris richardii
GTAATGTTATTTCTAGTGATGGTCCATGACTAGATGAGATGATCTAGTTATTGACATTAGTGAGATTGGGAGTAGATTTATGAATCCTCTCTTTAAGTTTTCTAGGAGATGTGGATATATATAACCTATCGAGGTACCAAATCTTAGTGGTGTTACATTATGAGGATGATGTGTAAGCATCAATTAGGAGAATGGGTACTTAGGGATTATTTAAATCTCCAAGGGAATGATTTTGCATTCATATGGCAAACGGTAGGAAGAGTAGAGTTTGCACTAGTGCCAATGGATGCTCTTCCAATAGAATTAAGTCCAAAGGTAATGGATAACAAATCAAAGACTGGTTGGTTGATGGAATGTAAAGATTGCATTTTTACTACCAAGAAATTCTAATATATGAGCTAAGATGATGAATTTGCATAGTTCACAAGGTAGTCTAGATTAAATTATTACTTGTGTGTACACTCAAGGTTAGAAAGACCTAGAGTGGCATGAGACCAAATCTATCATTTAAACCTACATGGATTTGGAGTCATTTTTTATGGATTTTGTTCTATATTTTAGAGAATTCTATGGTTTTTTATCTCCATTATGATATGGTCAAGCTTATAAGCTTGGAACTTTACACTTATCTTTCATACTATTACTCCATAGAGGATACATCATATGGACTTAGGTCATTAAGATGATGTTATGTCATGGGAGTGATAGTTTGCAAGTTGAGTGTATATGGGAGATAGCAGGCCCATGCAGACGGTTTCCCACCTGTAAGATGATCTCATATGAGCCTTCTTATGGGGAAGGATATGGGGAAACAACACACAAATATGACCATGTGCATAGAGTACATGGGGTTTAGGGAAGTCCGAGCACTTTCTTCTACCATTATGGACATTTCATCTACTTGAGGACGAAAATGTTTTTAAGGTGAAGGAAATGTCATATCATGGTTGGTTGCATGATAACACATCTTAGATGAGGTGGAATGCTTTGCCACATTGCATCATTTAAATGCATTGCCTTAGTGGGGAGGTAGAAGAGAGAGTGAGAACCAACTCATGGTAGACTCTGTGAGGAGATGGAAAGCAGGGCAGTCGAGTGACAAAATGTGTGTGTGTGTGTGTGTTGAGGATAGTGATGTACCATGTGTAGCAAACGATTTATGATAGACAAACAACTAAAGTACCCATCTAATAACCATCCAGGATGCAATAATTTTGTGACCATCAAAGAGATCATGAGCTCTACATCTATCATCAACAAATTTCCCTACTAAGCTAATTTTTGCTATTGGTGACACTGATAATAGATTGTTTTTTATCCTTGGTACATATAAAGCATCTAATAAATTGAATGTAATGCCATTTTCACTAGTCATAATAATCTTCCCAACTCCTATATCAGGATAAGAGGAGTTGTTAGGAGGTGTGATAATATTCCATATAGGAGTAAGCTAAAGTGAAGTGAAGAAACTACAATGTGAGTGAAAATGTTTGGCTTTAGCATTATCAAAATACCAAACATAGAAGTCCACTATAGATACACACTGTCAATGAGTGGTAAATGCACATTCCTCATTTTGAACAAGATTAACAATCTCAAATTAAGGAGGCCTCAATGATCAAAACAAGCTCAAAAGAATTTTATGATCCTATGTACCTCCCAAAAGAGTTGTTTTGAAGTAGTAATGACCCTCAATATGCTCACCAAATTTTGTGCAATTTTGAGATAGTGAATGAATGGGTGTCCAAGATGCCCTGTAGAAAGTGACAACCTAGTTTCATATCAATTGTTGGAGTTCAAGGACTAGAGAAGCACACAAACAACACAAGGAAGAAGAAGATTCTTGGAGTAGAAACTGACTACATTTCTAAGTGAATGTACAAAGTTATGTAGCCCATTAGGGTTATAGGCACGTATACAAGTAAAGGGAAAAAAGCTCCTAAATATGGGAAAATAAATTCCCCGATGATTCTAAGTGTGTCCACAGACATCACCACTAAAATATACTAATAGTTATATGCTTGTGCTTGGAACTTGATTACTCTGCATAGGAACCTAATTTTGAGGTTCTTTTCCTTGAGTGTCTATAATCTTTTTTTGAACCCAAATTTATGGAAACTTTTCTCTACTTTTATTCCAAAAAAATTTATGGTGATCATGGTTTTCCTTTTTTGAATTCTTATGTCCTCTAAGTTTGAGTCAATAGAGATGAATTAGTCCCTAAATTTTGTTAACCATTATTGAGTTTTTCTTTTGGAATATAGATGGAATGATCTAGGTGATGAATCTTCTAGAATGTATGTAAGACAAGAAATCCAAGGATTTAAATAGTCATTCATATGATTTCTTTAGAGAAATGCATCTCTCGTTTTTCTATTATATCTATGGTAGTTCCTTTTGTGAAATTGATGGGAATATAATAATAAATGATCCATTCAATTCCTAAATGTAGATTCTTTATAATACGTTTATCTTCACACATAAGCAAGCATTTTAAATTTTTTCTTACTTAGAAGTGAAAATGCATGAATGTCTTTATCGATACAAGGCATTGTGCTTCCATAGCTATGACATGAACACATGTTTGTAATAAACATTTGGATCCCTCAAATTGATGATAAATACATTACATTCGTTGTCAATCCTCAAATTATATGTGATCTAACATAATAAGGTAGATTTAATCTTAAACCAATCTTGATATGTGACATTATATGTTGATGTGATTTTTTGTCGTTAATCATGTAATTCAAATTAGAAAATAAAATAGGTTGGGAAGGAATTTAATAGAATTCTTTTAATAACCATTCCTTCTATATTCGTTTTGACTCATTCTAAAATTCTAAAACCTAAACTTGGGCTCCTTCGTTATATATTCTTTTCCCTACCTTTCTAGCTTTGGATCATTGTAGTCTTCCTAGAATCTCACTTTTGAAAGGTTCTAGCTACCTCTTGACACAAAATCACTAATAAAATAAGGCTGAATATCATCATCAAAGGTGGATAATTGGACCACCCCATCGTGGATATTGTATTGAGCACAGAAAGATATCGTCTCTTCTATATTTCTTCATATGTTGTTTTATTGTATCAATCTAAGTTATCTTCTCTATGTTGTTCATAGTTGATACGGTCATCATAGTAATCCTTTTTTCTTCATATAGTATCATATATTCTCCAATACATCTCTTATAGCTTTTTCGATTGATTTATATGTTACTAAAAAACTTATATCATATCCACTGATAAGTTTGTACTGATTTGAACATAAGGAAAATAAAATATGTAGGCAATATAACATTTTTTCCCTAGATCATGTCAATTGGGATTGCTTTTAAAGTGATTATATAAGTAGCCCAAAAGATTAGAATCCCATGGTGTAATTGCTTATCTCAAATCTATGATTACTAGATTAGTAGGCAATATACGCAAGACTTTATTAGTGATTTCAACTTATACATTAGTCTTAGGATGATATGGGATGATCTTCTGTGCACCACTAGAAGATCTATTATATTCTCTACGATTCGTTTATAAAATCAATATTGTGATCACTTACAATCTCTATAGGAAGAATGAAGCTAGTGAAGGTATGCTCAAAGAAGAACTTGTTAGTAGTTAAAGCATCACATATTTATGTGGATTTGGATTTTAATCATTTGTTTATATGATTGGTGGTAGCTACAATGTAATCTATGTATGATCCTCATGAAAAAATAGAATAATATTTTTAATAAAATATATTTCCCATTTGGCAAATTGGCTTCCTTACATCATCGGTCCTTAAGGGTATTGTATCTCATCCAAAAGGATGCTTTTATCTTTGGTATATCTCATATATCTTGACATAGGTTTGTGAATCCATTTGCAAGGTAGGCCATCATAATCTAGAAAAGAAGATCAATTTTGCAATCATTTCATGTGAAAATTATTTGCTTGCACTCTTGCATGGATTTTCACAACATGATAATACTCCACTTGCATATCATTGTAAGTCCAACTAGCAATGATGTGAAAATTCTTGGTACCAATAATGAGCTTAGGGGTTTTGGATAGAATAATGAAGTGGTCCATATATCAATATTGGGAGTATATGTTGTTCCCATTTTGGAGCTATCTTTTCATTAAAGAGATAAGCCTCACAAAAAACATATGTTATTTCTCTTGGAGGCTCTTCATGTTAGGGACTTGATAGGTGATCTCCTCAAATTGTTTTCCATTTTGAAGAGCACTTCAAAAGCAGATTCCTTTAATAGGATGAAACGAAAAAGTTATTGCTAATATTTTGTGGTTTATTTTCCAAGTAAAAATAGTTTTTGGTGATTAAAAAAAGCTTAAAATTTATTTGCTAGAAGAAATTGTATGAATTTCTCAATGACATATACCAATATTTCCTTCAACACTATTCACTTGTCAACATGCATATGATATTAAAACTTTACTTTTCCTTGATCTTCTAATTTATCCAATTTAAATCCAATAGAATAATTTGAGGCATCTATGTGAACATAAGAAACCTAGTTCTAGATTTGGAGGTTTAAGGAAGTATGTATAGCTCAATCTTTGCTTGAATGCCTCAAAATCTTTATCATACTTTTTTCCACTAAGAATTAGTAGTAAGCCCATAGAAGGGTCCAACAACTAATGACATAAGTCATATGAATAAATATTTGACAATATCCACAATGGCCCATAAAATCTTGAACTTTTTTACATTTTTATATTTTAGATAGTTGCAATCACTCCTATTCTTTCTCTATTAGTTGATAATCAATTTTTGGACAATATGTGGTTCCAAATCTTCCCTTGTTTTACCATGAAGTCACAATTTTGAAGGTTTAGGTTCATTGTAGGTTTGAATTTTTTTTAAAGATCTTATCTATTCTTGGAATATATATCCTCTTTTTGCTAAGAATACATATAAGTCATCCAAATATACTTCAAGAATTTCATGATTCCCTTGAAATTTTGATACATTAATCTTTGGGAAGTATCTAGCACATTTGTAAGCCCAAAAAGAATCACCATACAAGCATATGTGTGTATGCATATGTGTGTGTATGTATATGCATGTGAGTGTATTTTTTGTATAGGTGTGAGTGTGTATGTATACATGTGAGTTTATGTGTATATGTATGTGAGTGTGTATGTATATGTGTGTATTCATGTGTGCATATGCATGAATATGCATGTGTGTATGTAATATGTATGTGAGTATGTAATATGCATGTGTGTATGTAATATATGCATATGTGTGACTATGTATATGTATATGTGTATGTATGTGTGTGTATGTATGTGTGTTTATGTATGTATGTGAATGTATGTATGCATATGTATGTGTATGGTATGTATGCATATGTATATGTATTTATGTGTGTGTATCTATGTGTGTGAATGTATGTATGCATATGTATGCGTATGCATGTGTATATGTGTGTGTATGTATGTATGTATGTATGCATATGCACATGTGTATATGTGTGTGGTTATGTATGCATGCATATACATGAGTACTTGTGTGTATGTATGCATGCATATACATGAGTATTTGTGTGTATGTATCTCCGTCTCTCTCTTTATCTCTCTCTCTTTCTCACTCTGTTTCATCTCTCTCTCTTTGTCTTTCTCTTTTCATCCTCTCTCTCTCTTCTCTATCTATCTATCTCTATTCTAATAAAGAAGAAAACAACCTTTTTACATCTATATGTGTGTGTATGTATTCTCTATCTTTCTTCTTCTCTCTCTCTCTCTCTCTCTCTCTCTCTCTCTTTCAGTCTTTCTCTCTCTTTCATCTTTCTCTCTCTTTCATCTTTCTCTCTCTGAGCTCTCTCTCTCTCATCTCTATTCTCCTCTCTCTCTCTCTCTAATCTCTCTCTCTTTCATCTCTCTCTCTTGTTATTTATCTCTAGATCTCTCTCCCTCATCTCTCTCTCTCTCTCTTCTCTCTCTCTCTCTCTCTCTTTCTCCCTCTCTCTCTCTCTCTTTCATTACAATAGATAGACTGTATACTGAGGCTTTTACTGAGGAAAATGAGCGAGCACATTTTCTCCCCGACGTCGGTGCAAGTGTGAGTATGCATGTTGGAATTAAAGTGCCGGTATAGGTGTCGATATAATTGTCGGTATGAGCACCAGTATAACCATCAGTATGAGCATCGGTACTACCAATGCTCATACTGATGGTTATATCCATGCGTGTGATGGGTGGACCGTCGTGTATATCGGCACATACTAGGTGTACCAATGCTTATTCTGATGACCTTCTTGGGACTGTCGCCGCTTATACCAATGACCATATATGCAGAAACAAATTTGGGCATAGTGTGTTGTCTTTTGCTACAACAACATTACCATGATGTTTCTTAGCAAAGACAATACACTCTGCCCAAAAAAAACTGATTACATGTGGATGTGTACTCTAATGGCAACCAAAATATGATTTCATAAAACAAAATATTATTGGACACAAAAGAGATAATCAGAATGAACCATGAACCATGAACCATGTACAAAAAGAGTTATATAGTTCATAAATGAAGCATGTACAAGAGTGTGGCAAACCACTGTCATATATGAGGCTTTTACAAAATGTGGCAAGCATTGCCATACAAGAATCAAATACAAAATTTGGTGTCCCATTGCCATACACATGGAGAGAATGTTCCATATTAACAATCCTACAACAAAGAACATTCATGAAATGAGATAAATTCACATGAGATTTAGAAACATGAGAGAATAGTTTTTTTGTGCCTAGTAAAACGCTTACTTTGTTAACAACTCAAACATCTTGAGTAGATAGTAATTCATTGTTGTTACCTAGAAAGCATGAAAAAAATATATGATGAAATACATTAAATAATATATGCAAGAACAGTTGAGGCCCACAGGAAATAAAGGCCCAAAATAAATGAAAAAGTTAGTTTTGTCTCTCAAGGAATTTGATTTATCACTTTGTCATCAAATATTTCCTTTGTGCTCACCAATTTTAAGAAAGGAGCACTAGGTTCTCTTTTCTCCACACTCTTGTCTCCTTTCTTCTTTTAAGAGATCACATACCACACTCTATTATGTATCTGAAAACGTTATTTTGTATCTGAAAATTTTATCTAATAGGTATCTCAAAACTTTATCAAGTCAAACTTGGTCAAAATAAATCACATAATTAGTGATGTGTGATTAGATTGTACTTTTTCTTAATCTTCATATCTACCCATAATAATTTGGTCAATCTATCTTCATATCTCTTTGATGTGACACTTTCACTTGATGTTACCCTTCCACCGTTTAAAAAGGTATCCTATTCTTATTTCTCTTTGAAGTAAGTGAAGATGAGCTCCATCTTTTTAGTAGATGTCTGGGCATCAGATTCCTCTAGTCACCTTGATAGAAGCCCAAATCCGTTGTTTTTAGTTGATCCTTTCCTCATGAGGATGTCCATGGCTTAGAATGTTGTGTCATTTAAGTTAGATTCTCAATATAATGTTGCTCAACTAAATGAGCCTCTTGATCTCCCGTCTGATCCACCCATTGATCTCCCTTCTGATTCAATTGCGAATGTGGTCCAAGCATGTAATACAGATGCACTTCAAAGTTTTATCAATCCACCAAAAAGGAACATTTATGTAAGCCCAAGGATAACAAAACATGAGGCTACCATACCATTTCGGATTGCAAAAGTTTTAGAGGTCACTAAAGATCATTGATCAAAGAAGAATAGAGGCTTTGATAGTGCATTGGTATTACACTAAAAGTAGTAATGCATTCATAGCTAAATATAACTTAGAAATGGTATCTGAGACCAAACGAACAGGCTCAAGAAAGAAAAAGAATATTCGAAGCACATCCACTCTTAAAATGGATTATGTAGATATTCTTGTTTATGATTTTGCTTTGACAAAAATAGGGCACTTGAGGAAAGCAACCACCAATATGACAGAGAAAAAGCTTCCAGATGTATGTGGTACAGCTAATCATAGGCAAACAAGAAGATTTGTGCATGATCCTACAAAATTTGGTATGTACTAGGATGAAGATAGAGCTCTTGTGGATATAGAAGAAGAAGAAGAAGAAGAGAGCTCTCAATAGTATTTTGAATAACTATCCAATATCCACCATTGAAAACATGTTCAATGTTTAATTTTTGTATAAGCTTTTTTATCACTTTTATATTTTTTATGTAGATTTTGGAAATTTCAATATTAAATTGAGCAAAATTTTGGCCACATTTTGAGCTCCTTTTTTTTAGGAAATGACAAAAAAATGTAAAAAAATCACAATGTTTTCAGTTGATTTTTGAAATATGTGTATACTAGTAAAAAAAGGTTTTCAAACATAAGATGCAATTCGCTTGATTCTCGACGCGGGTGTTCTCTTTTTAGGACATAGTTCTCGTTTGTTATGACTCACTTTTGTTTTAACTTTAAGTTATAGGTGAATCTTAATTAAATCTATATGAACAAAAATATGAACTTTGAGTGGGTCATCCCACATGTGTGTGAGCTTTGTGAGAGTTGAATAAACTAGTAGACCCCTTGCTTAGCAAGTGCCCTACTTGCTTGAGTGATCGCACTCAACCTTGTTAAGCCATATCTAGCTCACAAATTTATGTGTGTATGAGCTAGATAGCTCTAGGTGTTAAGCTTGTTGGCTGCATAAGAAAGTTTATTTTTCTCCCATCAATCAGAATTTTTCTACATACAAAGCATTCAAGAAGAACAAAGAGAATACCTTGAAGCCACTTGGTGAAACATGAAACAATATATCATGCATGAGAGATGGAGCTCAAATTTGAATTTTTAAATCCCCCACACAATAGCCATAAATCATCTATCACATGTACGTGTGATAATGCCTATAATTTAGGAAATCTTCTCAAATCTATATGAAATACACAATGTACGTCGGTGATCTCGCATGTGTGTGAGCTCTTTAAGAGTTCAAAAGCTATTAGACCCCTTTCTTAGCAAGCCCTATGCTTTCTTGAGTGATTTTACTTAGATTTGTCTAGCCATATCTAGCTTATAGATTTTTGTGTGTATGATCAAGATAGTTGTGAGTGTTAAGCAGGATTACTTGAGTGTAAGTATACAAACTATACCTTCCACCTGATGGGCATGTTACACAATATACAAGTAACTATGTAAGATCATGGATCAAGTAACCCCCATCAAGTGACAACAATGTTGAAATCTATCTTGTGGTAGGTCTTTAGTCAAAGCATGTGCAGGTTTATCTTGGGTATGAAACTTCTCAGGAATAATGTGCTTCGTGGCTAAGCAATCTCTAATGAAGTGATAATGCACCTCATTGTGGTTGGTCTTTTGATGATAGACTGGATTCTTAGCCAATGCAATGGCACTCTAACTATCACTAAGCAAATAAGGTACATGCTTAGGTAGACCTATATCGCAAGCAACACAGGGAAGAAAAAATGCTTCCTTACATGCCTCATTTGCTACAGCATACTTGGCTTTTGTAGTGGAAACAACTATACATTCTCGAAGATGAGATCTCCAATAGATAGCACATCCAACAAAATGAAAAATAAAGACTTATAATTGTCTACACAACCAGCATAATCAGAATCTATGTAACCAAAAATGAACATTTCCCTCTACCCAAGCATAGACACTTGTCCTTAGTGCCACTTAGATATCTCAAAATCATCTTGATCGCTTCCCAATGCTTCTTGCAAGGATTAGATATATATCTGATCACAACTCCCACTACAAATGCAATGTCTCATCTTATAGATACCATACCATACATGAGACTAGCAACAACAGAGTGATAAGGAATTTTGGTCATGAATTCCTTTTCCTCATCTAATTTAGGGAAATCATCCTTGCTCAATTTCACATATGTGGGTAAAGGTGTACTCACTGCCTTTCCACCTTGCATATTGAACCTATGAAGTACTTTGGATATGTACTCCCTTTGAGACAAGTATATGTATCCTTTACTTCTATCGCATGTAATGCACATGGCAAGAATATGTTTCGATCCCCCAAATCCTTCATATCAAATGTCTGACTCAGCTTCTTTTTGAGAATGGACAAGTCATAAGAGGACTTCCTAGAAATCAACATATCATCGACATAAAGGAAAACAAGAATTCATAAAAGAATCAAACTTTTGGTACCATTGTCTAGGGGATTGTTTAAGTCCTTCTAAGCTCTTCATCAGCTTACAAGCTAGAATTTATGTGCCAAGAACTACATATCCCTCTAGTTGTTCCGTATAGATCTCATCCATAAGATCTCCATGCAAGAAAGAAACTTTCACATCCATTTTGACTAGCTCGAAGTCCTCCAATGCAGCAAATATAGAGGGTAGTCATCTTGACCACTAGAGAGACAATTTCCTAAAAATCAACACCATGTTATTGCTTAAAACCTTTTAAAAAAATTCATGCTTTATACTTTGGACAAGCACTACCTGATGTGAATTTGAGCTTATATACCCATTTACATGGTAAAACTTTCCTGGCATTTAGCAAAGGTATTAAATCCCAAGTACAATTCTTGTGAATAGAATCCAACTCACTCTTCATGGTATGCTGCCACTTGACATGATTCTTTGTCTGCATGGCCTCTTTGTAGCAAGAAGGCTCACTAGCATCTATTAGCATAACAAAATCTAAACTTGGAACATATCTATCAAGGTGACGTGAGACACATAATTAACATCTCAATGGTTGCTGAAAAAAAAAAACATTTGCAAACTCATCTGGTTTATAATTCTCTTGAACATCCCTATGTGTAGCATTTTTATGCATGCTAACTAGAGGAATAGTGTAATAAAGTATGTTTATGATCTAAGGGTCCAACCAGTTCAAATGGATCTAAAATTGGACACCATTTGGTCATCCGTATGTATGACCGAAGATGTGGAGTCTAAACTTACTAAAAGGTCATTTATTCTTGTAACCAAGTGATCCACTTAGCCTAGTGGTTAAGACTGAAGGATGTGAAGGAGGTCTTGGGTTCAACCCCCCATGGGGTACATGGGGAGAGTGTTTTGCCCAAAGAGTTCTAGAACCTTCTAGAAGCATCCACTTGAGTTAACTCTGGTTAATTGGGGCACTTGGCACACTTACATAGCTGACACATGGATGGTTAGTATCCACCTACCCAAGTAGGTAGTCCCGTGGAGAGAGCTATATATAGAGGCATTTGGTTGGGAGGAGAGTAATCTCTCTAGCACATGGTGGTCATTATCTTGCATTGGTATGAGAGCATAAGCATGCACAAAACACGTTTTTCTTCTTGCTTGAAAAAGATAGTTATTGCTCAAGTTTATGCACATGAACGGGTATATCCTTTTAAAACACTAGCAAGTAGAATGTTTGTGCATGGATGATTGGGAACATGCATTTTCAAGCTCAAGAATTGCTTGATTTAAGTTTGGTACATGAAAGGAGAATGCTACAAACACATGCATGCACTCACATGCATTTGCATGCAAGAACAGGCATTTGCATATGCATGATTGATTGTTAATTAGTTGAATACTTATACTTTCATTACCTCTTTTTTCTAATTGGACTTTGGTAGCTAGGAAAAATAACAAAGTAGGTAGTTGCAAGGCTCTTGGCTACCATGCAACTCAAGTAGCTAGTTTGTTTTCTCCCAAAGGTGATACTTAGGTATCACAAATAAGGAGTCTTGATTAGGAAAATTAGGCCTTTCGAAAGCCAAGTGTTCAATTTTTGTGCTCATTGGAATGGCAAGAAAATAAGGTTGCTTGAAAGTTTCCATGATGATTACATCTTTGGTAATGATGCAACTTGCTAAGCAATGATTGAAAGTTGAAAGAACTCGTTTAGAGAGTTAAGTTTTGGATTCATTTAAGCTAATCAAAACCTAAAGACGAAACCAAAGTAAGTAGTCTTTAGGAAATGAGATAAGTTCCTAAAGACTTGAATCGAACTGTGAATCTTTTTAGGAATACAAAGTTCCAAGATATGGATTTCTAATCCGTAAACCTTTCCTATTATGTGTTCATAGTAGCATCTTGTATCAAACCCAAGAACAGGAATCAATATCACATAAATGAAAGTTCAAGTAAAAAATTCATAGTGGAATAGGAAACCATATCCTAAAGGTGATATTTATTCTCATAGTTTGATATTGAAGAAGTGAACACAAATGAATCAGCAAAGCTGTCGAATATTGTTTGAAAGTCTCACAATGTCTTTCAAATATCCTTCTAGTAAAGCAAAGATTCCAAGATGAATCATTGGCTTAGTATTACTTGATTCCTTGATAGGAATATAAATTTCTTGAAAGAAAAATCTCCCTAGATGTGAGACTATAATCTTTCAACAAAAGTTTAATAGCAAGTAGTTTTGAGTAATTCCCAAACCCCCGATATTGGTTATTAAGTCCAAATATCGACATAACCTAAGGTGTATCAAAGATTCTTAGTTTTGGAATCTGAGAGGCATAAATGTATGCTTGGACTTATGTTGAGGGAAATATCTCTAAAAATCCCATGGGTAAGCAAAGACGCTTTTGTTAGTTTAAGAGATCTTAATAATAAAGACTAAGTCTTTACTTTAGTCGCAAGGTCAACCACACTTGTTCAAGCTTGGCCATGATTGTCCAAGAATGTGCGATAGGAACTACTCTTTAGATTTCCCAAGTATTGGTAATAAAATTCCTTTTTGGAATTATTCACTCAAGTTTCATTTATCGAATGGAAAAGTGTGAAAAGAGTAAGTTGTTCCAATTTGAACAGAGTGAAGATATTCCAACAATGTAGTCTGCAACCATGAAGACAGTACTTAAGTTGTGGAAGGTAAAACATAATGTTTACCTATCCTTTATTTCTTGGATTATATAGCATGTACCTATTTTTATTTAAGTCATATCCAATGAACACACATTTCTCTGCATTAGGATCCATTTCACCTCTTATTTGAGATGGAATATTGTGCATAAGCTATGCATCCAAATATTGTGCAATGATCAAGGATATGCCTTCTTGCATTCCATGATTCATAGGGTGTTATCCCATCCAATGTTTGTGATGGGAGTCTATTGATAAGATAGGTGGCTGTAGATACAAACCTCTACCCTCAAATAATTAGGTAATTTTTTCTCATTAAGCATAGATCTTGCAACTTCAACTATGGTCCCATTTCTTCTCTTTGCCACTCCATTTTCTCTAGAGTGTACCTAGTTGTAATATATCTCTCTCTCTCTCTCTCTTGATACATCTCTCTTGGAGATAAGCATCAAATTCATGGGAGAAGTATTCGCCCCCTCCATCTGACCTTAGGCTCTTTAGTGTTTTACCTATTTCATTTTCAACAAGGGCAAGATACTTCTTGAAACATGAGAAGACTTCATCCTTACGCTTCATAAAGTATAGGATAGTCCATTTTCTACAATCATCAATTTAAGATAAATAGTACCTAGATGCTGAAATTGATGGCTCCTTGCTAGGTCCCCAAACACCTATGTGGACTAGCTCCAACAAGTCACCATGAATATAGCCTTTCTTCATGAAAGGTTGTCTACATGATTTCCCAAGCTACCAAGCACTACACTTATATATCATGTATTGCTTGGAAATATTTGGTAGGCCAAGAAAACTTGATCCCTACACATTTGCTTCAAGTTCCTTTCACCCGTATGAGCCAATCTTTTGTGCCACATGTCCAATTTTGATAAGGTCTGACTGCCATAAATGAATAGAGTTATATTTCTAGTGTCTTGGAGTTCAAATGTAAAGATTCTACTAGTCTTTTCTCCTTTTCAATTCTCTTGAGTCGTTTTGGATCTTCAACAAAAGCTCCACTTCTTGTGAATTTACCTACAATCCTTTCTCTACAATTTGCCCAACACTTATGACATTTTTTGTTATGGTAGGTACATACAATACCTTGCTTAGTAGATTTATGTTTCCATCTAGAGTCTTCACATTTCCAATCTTTTCCATTGAGCGCGTAGTGCCATCTCCTGTTTGGACCTCATATCTATTTCTTGGATCCTCCAAGTCTGAGAGTAGAGCCACATTTCCTGCTACATGATTTGAACAACCAGAATGTATATAAAATACATGCTTATCTGTTTTAACCTTGCTTTATGGTCATGTTCCTCAAGTGAAGTGAGTCCTCTTGAGTTTTCTCTTTAGTTTAATTGTTGGAATCTCTTCTTCCTCTATATCCTCCTTAATGGTTTGTATTTTTGAAGTTATTCTTGTAGCCATTGAAGTTATTTGATCTTTCTCTTGCACTTCCATACCCTCCTCTATTGAAGCCTCTTCCTCTTTGGTTTGTAGGGTTCCTAAAACAATTCTCATTTACATGATTAGTTAGGTGACATATGGCACATGAAGAGGAGTTTTGAAATCTCCCCCTACCTTGCCTACCTCCTCTGCCTCTTCCTCTTGAACCTCTACCTCTCCTAGCAAAGTTTGGTTGAGAGGTACTACATTCATCATCATATCTTTTACCCTCTCCTTTGCTATCTTTTCTCTTTTCTTATCTGTGTATAGGGTAGAGGGTTATTTACCTTTTGATTTCTCTCCATTCTTCATAAGCTTTGCCTCATGTGTGAACAATTATCTCATGAGAGTGTTGAAGTTAGAACTTGCATCTCCATGTATAGGTCCATTGCTGTGCTCCGATGCTCCCAAGTTGATCTGGTAAGTCCATCTGGTGACAAAATTAGTCACACTTTTCTTGGGCATCTTCTTGAGTGTGGTAAATTCCATCCAGAGTTCGTCCTTTCTAGCTTTAGTACTTGATGAAAAGAATGCTTCAAGAGCATTCCATGTCTCTTGTGAAGTCTTCTAGCTCCTAATGTGTGGAAGTAAAAGTCAGAGATTGAGTTAAGAATGTAAGACCTAGGTAGAGCATCCTTTGAGCATCATGTAGTTAACCTCTCTTGTTCTTCTTGAGGTCGTTGTCCTTGCGTCTGAGAATTGGCATCATCTCATCTCTAGAAATATAACCGTAGAGATTTCTTCCTTGAAGATATGCTTCCATTCTAAGTGACCAAGCTGAGCAATTGCCTTGATCTAATTTTTCTATGGATGAAGGAAAATAATCTCCCATGTTCAGTTGATGTAGTGTTGATACCACTGTGAGGAGATGGTTGGACACAGTCCAGAGATGAGCTAAACTTGCAATACGCTTGCTCTACACCTGCCAATGTGACTTCAGGGGACCTTAATAGACTCCTTCAACTTCCCAAACATGCATTTAGATCCACTATGTACTTTCAAGCATCATTGCCAAATGTTCGTACCAAAATAAATAACTTGTACAAAAGCACTATGAAAAACTTGCTATTTTTAGACTTCAACCTCTTAGAAAAATGTTCAATTTTCAATCCTTGATAACAATTGACCCAATAACTTTTATAGACATCTAATGCAAGAGTTTAGCTAACTATTCCAAGTTATTTCACTAATGTAGATTGAGTTTGCACTGAGAAATGAGTTTAAGAACTCATGTGTGTAATCCTGACTTTTCAGGAAGAAGAAAGTGAACAGACACAGGTAGCTTCTTGATTCATAACTCAAGATCCAATGAACCAAATGTAATGAAATTTGATATGTAACAAATAGACTATTACTCTAACTATACCAAATTAAAGTAAATCAAATGATCAAATATGAGCAAAGAACTCTATCAAGAAATATCACTCAAATGAAGAGGTTGTAGTAGAGAGCAATAGGTAGAGATTATCATGAACTAATGAATCAAATTACATGTGCTAATGAGTTTATGATACAAAGGAGATGTATGGACTTACTCATACCTATGTGAGCTTCAAGATATGCTCAACCATGACGCTCAATGGCTCTCTCTTCTGTATTGTATCTCGCGATTAAAAAAACACCTATATTTATACACATAGAGAGAATTTGAAATTTTAATTTCACTCACCTAAAAGTGTTCCTATACTTTAGGTGTTGATTGATTTCATTCAAACCATGAATTAAGTCGTGGTTCTTGACTCCTAAAATCACAAGATTCTTCATCTCACATCCTTTTACTTTTATCTAATGAAGTAAAATCCATAATTTTTACAAGAGGTGTTCATATGCAATTCACAGTTGAGCCAAATGATTATGTGAGAAGTCCAGATCATTTTGATCAAGCATCTAGGCAGGTCAAATGTACCAACACATTCCATGTACAACAAAATATACATACAATATTGAGTAGATATACTTTCCAAGATCAAAATGGAGGATGTCCACTCTCCATGCTATTATATTTTGATCCATAAAAATTGCACTAAACTTACCTTGGCATCCTTTTAAGTAGATATACCCATGCATATTTAGAAAAATCCTCCTAGATGGTTCATGAAATATAATTGATTATAAAGACCTTGTGCTAGCATAGAAATACTCACATCCTTGTGAACAAGGTGGAATTTGTGCTCAATTATTTGTATAACATCTTTATGAACGTAGAATTTAATATTCTAGAATGAAAACATTATACAAATTCTTAGAGATGATCTAAAGTTGAGGTGAAGAGGACACCATATCATATTCCTATAGGCACAACAAGCTCACATAAATTAAATGCGAAAAACATGCATGACTTTTCCAAATATCTTGAACTATTATATATTGCATTGCATAAATCTATGCTTGATCTGGTCTCTTCTCTCCAAATACTTGTACTATTATCCATTGCATTGCATAAATGTATGCTTCATGTGGCATTAGGGGAAAAAATGAAACACTGAATGGGCCTTTTAGATTAAGGAGTGATTATTGATGGACCAATAAGAAGGGGGGTGGTGGCCACAGTCTATGCCCTATAAAATACTAGGCTGAAGGAGGAAGAGGGGACATATTTATCCCTTATTTAATGAGATGCCTCTAGAGAGAGAAGGAATCTTGTAACTCAGTTAGGCCCAAAAATTCAAAATTTCTAAAAAATTAAAAAACTCATCATAACACCTGAAAATGGACCCCCATTACTTTCTAAGGTCAAAAGTACTCTTTTTGACCCCAAATTCAAAATCCGTGCATGTTTTGAGCTCAAAAAAATGGGTTTTTTCAAAAATACTCAAAAAAGAGTTATTTCCCTCCTAAACCTCACATTTTCATACCCAGGTCCCAAAAAGTCATCTTTTCGCACTACTTTCACTCTGTAGCATACCATTGAAGCTCTGGTTTCTTCACTCCAACCTATCTGCATCTCCTATCTCGAATTACTATTGTAGCTTGAAGACCTTTAGCTTCAATGGCAACAGCTGAAGCTTCTAGGCGACCGAAAGATTAAATCCTCACATTAAGATGTCACAATATCAAAGCCATAGATGGACAATGGCTATCATATGAGTACTCCAAAGGTGCATGGTGTACAGGCAACCCTCTAGAGTTGGGCCTCATCGAGTTAGAGATCGTGGAAACTTAGATCTTCATTGGAAGGGAAAGTTACTTGGCTTCAAGAAGCACAGAGACAATGGGATGGTTGCTATTGTACAACATGTTTTTACAATGGCAACTATGAAACTTGAAAACTCTAGTAGAATGAGATATCCTGTGAATTGTAAGTATTGGTCTACAATATTTTATGTTTTCTTGTGTCGGATATATTTCTGAACTATTTAGATATGTTTTTGTTTGTTTCAGATATATTTCCTTCTACTTTGGTGGAAGAGCAACCACTTCATAGTCTTACAGGTACTTTCCAGGCATTGCATGCAGATGTTGGTGCACTAGTCTTTCTAGAAATATCTCCTGCTCAACTTTACCATGATAGAGTTTTCTTTACACACATAGATATGTTGTACCCTCTACAATGAATGGTTTTGGAAGGTTAGAGAGAATTGAAGTACATTCTCTTCTTAGCTTGGAGTGGCCAAAACCTGATATATGGTCTGTATCATCTTTGAAGCAAAAGATGGTAATGGATATACATAACTCTTTGAAATTCACAAAAGCGTCTAGGTCTGTAGGTTTGCACTGGTCTTTTCCCATTCATTGTTTTGTATATTTATTCCAAGGATTCTCATTCCAAGTGACTTCCATCATGTTCATGTGTAAAGATATCACATATGAGCAAGTCGAAAGTCTTCTTGGTGAAGATTGGGGTTTGATAGAAGGAATTGCAAAAGGTGATAAATATAAAATAGGTGGAACAAGTATTGGATTTTGATATTTGAAACAACATACTTCATTATATATCAGATTCTACTATGATCGTTCGATGTGCAAACTTGGCAACTGGATACCATTTCAAAGTTCAGAGGGATCTTTACATTCATTTGAAATAAAGCTTAGATTGCCCAATAATGAAATAGAAACTATTTTAGTGAATAATCATTGGACCTTGGCTAATCTGAGAGAACACTTGATGATTATGGGGTTTGAAGGACTAACTCAATCCAAATTCAAAATTCAAGGACATAAGGTGAGAAATGTTTCATGCTTTTGTTAAAGTAATCTTTTCATTATTGTTTATTTTACTTTAATGACTTCAATTTCTTGCAAATTGATTACAGGTTGGCAGAAGAATGGAATACAAAATGAAAGTCCCTGTAGATTGGAGCAAAGATGGAATAGAACTCATCGTTGTCATGGTTCTTTTGCAACCTGATAATGTCACTTCTTGGGCCCTAGTCATTGTATCTCATGGTTTTTGCACGTTCAAGAACCTTGTAAAAAAGTAGGACAATTGATTCATGTTAGATATTGTATATACCTTCTTCTCTGATCCCTTCTCTCCTACTAAGATATCTAAAAATCCTCTTGATCTAGAATTGGTCTAGAAATACTTTACATCATGGATGAAAATCGCAAATTTTGTGATGCGTTCTTGCATTTGCAAGCGCTTCAAGTTATACAATCATTGATACCAATAATTTGTAAATTTTGTAAGATTTGATATTTGTAATGAAAACATGTCTACTCTCACATTTTTGTAGTCTACAACTGTGCATTTATAATTTCTCTTGGTGATTATTCAATTTTTGCTTTTATATAGAGTATGTTCAAGTTCACACTAATTGACATTTTATTGGTTAATTTTCTCAATAGATGATCATTTATGAAGTTTGAAATTACAAAGGATATAACTAAAAAAGACCATTCATCTTAGATATACTCAATACTTACTCCTCAAGGACCACAAATGATCCATGGTGCTCTAAGTTATAAGGCCCCCATTATGAGGAGAAACCACTTTGAGAGTACAAACATCCATGGAACGTTAACTTCTAAGCTAGATAAGTTTTATATGTGAAAATTTATGGTAATAAATGGTCTTTGTGATTGATGCCATGAGGTAAGTGGGGCATAAAAGTTTTGTCAATTTGAATGCCATTCAAGCTAAAAATAAAGGCCCTTTGGTGCCATGGAATTTCCCCATAGAACCTTAATAGGAGGAGTTCAAAGGGGGGGTTTCTCCCTTATGTGGGGTATAGAGGCACAACGAGAATGCTAGACATGAGGATATTATCCTAAATTATATTTTGCAAACTATTTTATCTCATGTGACTATGTTTGTTTATATTGGCTCCCATTGTAGAAGTTCTATATGCATGGATCACTATAGAGTAAGTGACTTGTTAGAAATAAGTCCCACAGCTCTAAAAATCTAAATAATAAAGTTTCATATCCACTAAAAATAACCTTGCATGGCCTCAAAAGTATCAAAAAAGAGGAGCCATAGAAACATGGGATATGTCTTCGCAAAAGCTTTGTAGAGGCCTATTGTGTGTTTTCTATGGATGAACTTTTTTTGTGCTTTTGAGGCCATGCAAGTTTATTTCTAGTGGATATGAAACTTTATTATTACAAATTGAAGGTCCATGAAACTCATTATGTGCTCAACCCATGGAAAAATGAGTTTATAACCATAAATGATTTGCTCTGCACACATATCATGTTGACTCTAGTGCATATGATTGTGAACATATAATATAGATCAATGTGGAGTTGATCATGTGTAAGAAAGGTTATGAAAAAGTATAATTACGAATGAGATAATTCACATTACAAAACATCTCTTCAAGAAGAATGATCACATAGTCATATATGCTCCTATCTAGTTCTTTGGTTGCATAACTTCCCTAAAATTTGCAAGAAGTAATACTTATTTCCACTATTTGATGACCTTGCTTGACCTCAAAGCACTAAAAAAGGGTTTATATCTCATGAATGGTTTAGATTTTGGAGAAATGGATGCTACCATCATGTCCGGAACATGCAAAAACCCTAAGATTGACTGTTTATTTGTCTAATTCTGACATTCAGAGCCCTGGTAACCTCAAAAAGCACCAGTAAAGGGGCAGTCGCAGAAATGCGGGATAGGCCTCTACAAAAGTTTTGTAGAGGCCTATCCCGCATTTCTGTGGCTGCCCCTTTTCTGGTGTTTTTTTGAGGTTACCACGGCTCTGGATGTCAGAATTAGACAAATAAACAATCAATCTTAGGGTTTTTGCATCTTTTGGACGTGATGGTAGCATCCATTTCTCCAAAATCTAAACCATTCATTAGATATAAACCCTTTCATAGAATTTATGTTTTTACAATGGTTTCCTTTGTGTTTATGACATCATCTCCCTCTCAAAGCGATAAGTTCCACGGGAAGTAGCTATGTAACTGTGAGATTTTTGGAAATTGAATCTTCATAGTTATTGGTCTTTTTAGAGTCCTTTATATGTTGTACTAGAACACGATGATGATGGATATCCATGATGGTACTAGAAAGGGTTTGTAGGTTATCTAGCTAAATAATCAAGGGCATGATTCTCATGATGGATAGTAATCCTTTTCTGACTAAGATGATGATCTTTTGATGTGGAATGGTGATCGTGGAAGTCTTAAACCCAGCTTGTATCTTCTTCCTAGGACATTTGAATATGATGTGGTTAGTGACAATATAACTCCTTTCTTTCAAATTTTAGGTTCATGGAACTTATTATATGCACAACCTAGTTGAACAATGCAAATACTAGTTTTGATTCTAAGGGATTTGTTTTGCACACATACCATCTTTACACAAGTGGATACAATTATGAACATATGATATAGATCAATGTGGACTTGAGCATGTGTAAGAAAGATGATGAAAAGTAGATTATCATAATGGAAATGTGATTTTACAAAATGTATCTCTTCAACAAGAATGATTACATAATCATGTATGGTCCCCATCTAGTTTCTCTGGTTGTATGGTCATCATCTTCACATGAGCTACACACAAGTCAATATCTTTCAAAATAGAAGTAAGGAATGCATCTCCTTCCTCTTGGATGGCTTGAAGTGCTATTGATTATATCCAAAGTCTGGTGCATTAACTTTGAATCACTAAGGATCGTTAACGTTTGCTCACTTTTTTGTTGCTTTTGCATTAGGAGAAACTTTAGGTTGTGCTACATATGATCTATGATGTGGTTGGTAGTTCTTATTCATTTTACATCTATGCCTTGATTGACATTGTGACACAATTTATGGCATATGTTTCTTTTCTCATATGTGGGTAGTGTTCTTTGACCTTGTGGTAGTGACTTTATAGCCTCTACTTGATATGATGTTGGAATATGCAAATGTTTCATGATGATTCCTTGAAGCTCTCCTTTTTGGATGACTTGGAATGGTTACTTCATGCATGTTTCATCAGCCATGTTCCATTTGGAGGTAGATTGAGTTCAAATGGTTCATCACCAATGATTAGTGGATCTATTATTCCCCTTTGTGCATGTCCTTAGAATCTTTTATTGAATGGTCACATCTGTGGCAGTTGATCTTTATCATGCTCACAAGAATGATTCTATGGATGAGGGTATGAAACTATTTTGATATTCTTAATCGACTTCACTCTCTCATATTGAGCCACTCTATGATTGTATGGTGACCTCTGTTGCATGTAGACCACTTCATCCTCTGTGATGGAGCTTCATCCAAGGTGGTCATTATGTACCTTGAGCATGGATAGGATATACCACAAAAACTTGTTAGTATAAAATAATCAATGATGCCTCTTATGTAACTTGAGTTCCAAGTTGAACCCTAAAACATTTTTTGTTCATGACATTGATCATGATGCAAAGGACTTGCTCATAACCTCCAATTTTCACTTGCAATGTTGTGTTGTAATTTCATGAAAACATTTCTAATAGTCAAACTCTTGCAAAATTTGTTTGAAGAAAAGCAAGTCAGTATTATTCCAACTAGTCAACATGCATCTTTTGAAAAGAAGGAGAAGCAAGAGAAACTATTAACAATTTAACGTGCTTCTTTGGTGTTGATGAAGCACTTATTTCTTAGATGAATTACCTATGCAAAGGAAATATTGGTTTAATTCTTTTGCAAATATGAGAATCAACAAAAATATATACCTCATTAGAAGAATATGGTGTCTGTGTCCTCCCACTCCACATGAAAGAGCTTCCAATGATGGTATTGTGTGCTTTTCCTCCTGAAAAATCATAGATGAATACTCGAAAGTAAAATGAATAGTACATCTTTGATCACAAAGAAAGAATGAACCACCTACTTGGACATGAATATTTTCATCTCATGGGAGAAAAATTTCTTTGTGAGTGATTCTATTATTGTTACATCTTCTCCTTGGAGGAAATTGTTCGAGTACCCATGGCTGCTAGAATTCAAGAGGTAAGAGAGAGAAAGATAGAAGAGAATCAAAATAACATGTATAATGGACTAAGAAGTATCTGTACATAGAGAAAATTACTTTTTTGATATGTGTATGGGTCAGGGTGAGGTTTTCCATTCTATGTGAGTGAAAATGATAAAAATTTGAAAAACTCAATTTTTGAGGTAGGGAAAGTTACGAGTTTGATGATGTGGCACTTTACCTTTGGAGCAGTTTGAAAAAAGAACTATTTTGAGTGATTTTATTAAAAAATCCATAAAAAAAGTAACTTCTGACATGTATATTAAGAAATGGGCCCTTTTTTGTAAGCAATAACTAAGTGTGTGACTTTTCAAAAAAAAGTCATTTTTTTATTCACAAAGATGGACGGATTTGATGATGTGTAAAGTGGAATCTCTCTCTCTTTCTTTTACAGAAGAGAGAGATGACCCTACTTGGGCCTAAAAAAAAGCCTAGTCTTGCCTACTAAAAAGTGCTCTATTAAATGCACTTTAATCCCTCAAGCAAGAACAAGATTAGGCTTAATCCCTTAAAATTAGGAATCCTTACAAGGCCCATGCAGGGTTCATTTTTCCCCCTAATTGTCTCTTAAAGTGCTAAAAAGTGCGTTTCCATTTATGCTCAATAAATTAAAAATAGGCATCATACAACCTCATGATGATGTTTGATGATGTTTGAAGTCATTATGTTCTACAACCTCACGTTTTTGTGTGAATTTTCATTTCTTTCTCTCGTATTTTTGTGAAATTATATATATATATATATATATATATATATATATATATATATATATATATATATATATATATATATATATATATATATATATATATATATATATATATATATATATATATATATATATATTGCTATACTTGACAAAAATAGTAACAAAAAAACCATTCTATATACAAGAATTATGAAGTATACAAGTTAAGATCAATCAAAAGTTAGCTATGAAGACAAATTTTGTAAAAATAGTGATCA
The DNA here is from genome assembly GCA_020310875.1 of Ceratopteris richardii. Taxonomy (NCBI): domain Eukaryota; kingdom Viridiplantae; phylum Streptophyta; class Polypodiopsida; order Polypodiales; family Pteridaceae; genus Ceratopteris; species Ceratopteris richardii. The sequence goes on from MU264077.1 coordinate 23,599, forward strand.
ACACACCAAAAATGACTTACCTACTCTATAAGCTCTATTTCTAGACGTAGTTAATTTCTTAACAGATACACAAACTCTTTAACCATCCAAAAAAGAATATTTAAGTGTAAATTGAACCCAATCTTATTACTGTAGCTTCTTCTTCCTGCTACGCTCTCTATCTCTCTTTGTCTCTCTTTGAAGTGTGTTGTGCATCTATAATCTGCAAGCACATAAAGGAGATACTATAATAGCTTAACAGTGCAAAAAGTTTGTTTCATTGGTGCTATCAATTTTCTTGCACCAATCCTTGACATTATATATTTTTTTACCTGCTACAAAATGTGTTGGTACTTCTTTTTAAGTATGGCATTTTCTTGATGATGAAGTGTTTATGTTATTTTTTCTTGCCACTTTTGATGCCCCTTTTTTCAAAATAATTGTTTGATTTAAGTGTTAAATTTAACAATTTTTGATGAATATCATGGATCTTTGTAATTTTCCCATATTATTTAGCTTATATGTGCTTCTTTGCTGTAATGTTCACGTGGAGGAGATTTGGAGATATGGCCGCCCTAAAGGGGAAAACAAAGATGGATCTTCCAAGAAACACCCTCATCAACTTTAATTTAAAGCCCCATTTTTATTTTGAGCTTTAGCGTTTCTCATTTTAGAGGGTTTGCAACTATAAAGTACAACTCTCTCCATATCGGTAATCTACCATATCGTAAATTTCTACGAACAAAATTTCCATTCAATGCTTAGTATCCCCTTAAATATATAACTCACTTGTTTTTGGAGAGCTTTGAGTGTTTCTTGAACATTTTTTCGGTCCGTTCTCTTGTAGAAAGCAAATCCTATTAAACATGGAAAGCAAATCCGATTATCCTTCAGTTACCTCCTTTTTTGGTGGCACTAGAAACAATCGCAAATGTTGGATGTCTTTTAGAGGCTAAGCGATGTAGAGAACAAATATCGTTAATGTGTGGATGAAATTAAATATTCTGAACAATATATGATATCAATTTTTTATAGCTCTTGTTGCTACATATTATCAAGTCTAATAATACGTTAGATTAAAACACAAACAATGAACATAGCCAACGTTTCACTTGTATTCATAACGTTCTGTTGCTATTGAAGCTCCATGAATGGAATAATTGGTAAAAAAAACTGGCTACGAATTGCCTTGATTAATGTAGCTATAAAAGAGTATAATGCATCCAATAAGGAAGAGAATGAAAGAGGGTAGATTAAAGGCTATGATTCAGCTCATCATAAGCTCTAATACTAGATGATGGATAGTGGGAGGATGAGAAGATGTGGAAAGTGTTGAATAATGAGAAAGAAGGGCATACTGAGAGCTTGGACAAGAAGATTGATCCTAGAGCCCATGAGTACCAGGAGTAGGGAAAGCTCCATGTGAGAGAAAAAGTGAAGGATGATCATTCCACTTTCGAACTAGCACTTACAAGAGTGTTTCTTTTTCTTTTTTAATGGAGGTTCGGCCGAGGCCTACTCCTCCGGACTTTAACTTTGAAATTGCAAGGAAAGGCATAGTACCCATGGGACCCCCCTTTTCCCACAAGAACAGGGGTTTACAAGACTGGGTTAAACAGCGGTCACAACTACCGCGGGGATGGAAAAAAACGGTGGCCAACAACCACATACAATAAAGAACCCCAAATAAGTCCATACGGGGTTGTTTTGACCGTCTTACACGAGGAAATTGTATATGTTTTGTTTCGTTACATATGTCCAAGGCAGAAGTTCGACGTCAAATAACTTCGCCGAAAATCATGTTTCTCAAATAAGTCTCTGGAATTGCTCCCATCCTCCAAAGAAGGTCTCGGTGAAATTTCTTCTGGCATATGCATTGCCTGCACTTTAAAGTCCTTCCTTTAAGTCTCGATGATCACCTAATACCACGCTGGAGTAAAGAATCCCTTTTCTTTAACTTAATTTTTGATAGGATGGAGATGATGCTGACGATGATGCCAAGCATTCTCTGTTCTTCTTCCAATACACGATTATGACAAAGCAGAAAATTCGACGGATGGCATCTCAGAGTGTCAGAGAACTCCGTCATGTAAATAACTATAATTTATGTACTGCGTGTTGTGATCGGACTTTTATTTCACCAACACGGAGGAGTAACTACAAATTGTCATATATATCCGAAAAGCAAGAATACTGTTCTTATTTTTATTACTGTCAAACGTGATGATGATGATGATGATGTTTAATGGGGCAGATCATTTATTTCTCCAAGCATCTAAAATCACTTCCCGCATCTGAATCACGTGGCTGACACGGCACACACGGTAGAACAAGTCTTGCTCATCTTCCTCAGTACAGAAGCTCCGTGTTGAGAAAAGATCCAATTTCAGGAGCTCTCATCAGAACAACTGTGCGTTGTATGCCATGGGTGGATCAAGCTGGATCGCATACTCGGCCCCTGGTCAATGCTCATCCTGTCGGGAAACGTTGAGAATCGTGTTACGAAGAGTTTCCATAGCTCGGCACCATGCCGCTTACAAGATTCTAAGAGACACGCCCCCCGTTATAAGGAAAAGCTCATCTGATTTGACATGTCGGTTCCCTGTTTAATATGTTATAAGGAAAAGCTATGATTTGTGCACTAACAGGATTCTTCTACCGTTTAACCAACTCTAATGATGAAACATCAGAGTTCAGTCTATCGTATAGAAGACGGAAAAGGCAGAAGTGATATCAAGATTCACTTCTGTTATTACTCCGTTATAAAATTAAAATGGATATATTAGACATTTTTTGGTGCTATGGAAATAGGAGAGTTAGGATGTTTCGTTCACTCAGATCGCGCAAGCCATTACGACGAACTCTTGGCAATTTTCGCAAAGATTACTGATCGAAAAAGGAAGGTGGTTGTTTGGGATTTCGAACCGAGATGGTGATAACCTTACTGTGAGTGGTTTTCTTTCTCCCTCCAATTTTACTTCCACAATTAATATTACATGTTTCATGAGTCTTCCTTTTGGAATCCTTCTATGACTCTATGACTATTTGTTTTTTTGTATACTCAAATTGTGTTCCTCTCTCTGTGTGTGTGTGATATATCAAATATAACTATACATGGGGTTAAGCTTTTTATATGTGAAATATAAATCATACGTATCTCTGCTAAACTTGAAATATAAATATGTGGGTTTTCAATAATACTTTCGATTTGATTATTCATATTAGAATTAATATTAATGTTATTTACGGAGAGAGATTAATATATCAAGGGAGACTAATCGAAGTTAAAGGACTTATAATGGATTTTGGAGCCACTTGCCGAGGAGTAAAGATCCAACATATTTGTAATTTTCCATCAAATAGTGAGATTGGTGTCATAGACTCTCAACAACAATAGTCTACACAAGAGGTTCCAACGCGCATCCTTGTCTCATAGCTAGATTTTCCTGAAGAAAATATCCTGATGAGAGAACAATTCATAGAAATACGAACAAAAACACTCTAAAGGAGACAGTCAATTGACGATATAAAATTAAGACCTATAACAATATCTTTCACACTAGGGAGCATGACACTCCAATCAATCTTATCAGATATAAACCTTATAAAACAGATAGCAAAAGGTAAAATTTTCACCTCTCTCAAGGGATCGGTCCATTACCTCACATAGGCAGATGATGAAATCCAAAAGGTACCTTACTCTAATAGAAAACCTTTCTAGTTGTGGATATTGAGAGCATGCATATGCAAACTACATCTATCAACATAGAGTTTATCATAAACTTTGTAAATGGTATAGAGACAAATGGTAGGTCTCCAATTAGAAAGAACATTTTTTTTTCGTTCCTCTTCTGAATAAGCTTAGCAAACAACACAGTGAAAGATTTCTATAGGTGAACCCTTCCGAGAGCCATCTCATAAAT
>MU264078.1:0-2500 GCA_020310875.1 Ceratopteris richardii
TATATATATATATATATATATGTATGTGTGTGTGTGTGTGTGTACATACATACGTACTTACAAGGTTGTTACTGACGTTTTTCTGACTTCTGACTTCTGAGGTTTAGTGGACCTCTGACATGTACGATAAAACGTTTTTGACGTTTTCCGACGTCGCTTTGTTTTAAAAATAAAAAATCGGATATTTATACTATTTTCTCATACACATTACATAGTTCAATAAAATAAACATTTTTAAAACATATTCATAGACAATAGAGAATAGAAAACATCATAGTGACATAACATTAATACGTAAAACACATGCCATAGGCTATAGCATGTAGCGAAAAAGACTAATAACTAGTATGCAAAAAGTGTGAAGATAGTATCATGATTCATCAACCATGATCAAGCTAAATATCCTCTTCCTCTTCATCATCATCATCATGAGCATCATCATCATCCTCCTCCTCATCATCATGAGCATCATCATCATGTCAAAAAGGGGATCATCACCTATCAATGTGAGTCTCTCAAGGATAGGAGTAGTAGAGGCAAGTATATCCTCACCCTCTTTGCTCTTTTGCAATATGAGAAGTCTATCATTATCTTTTTCATGTTCAATCATGTCAAGTGTGACTTCCATCTTTTCAAATCCCCTCTCTTTAGTTTTAGTTGCAAGTCGTAAGTTGGTATGAATATAGACCAATTTTTCTGTGTTCTTTGGAAGAAGCTTAGTCCTTAACTTTGTATGTATCAAGGAGAAAGTACTCCAATTTCTTTCACAAGGAGAAGCACAAGTTCCTTCTGAAAGAACACGTAAAGCAGGCTTTTGCAAATTGGGAGTACGAGTCCCAAATGATTTCTACCACTTCACTGCATAATGCATTCTCTTTTCATCTCTAGCAAGAGGCCTTTGATATGTACCTTCCATTGATTTATACTTATCAAGCTCATCCATTAGAACCCCTTGCTTTTCAAGATCTCCATGTGTATAGCGCTCAATAACATCCATCCAACCATCATTAACTTCGCCATCATCATCTGGACATTTTTCTCTCCAAATAGGATGGAGAACATAGGCAGCTCCATGCAGTGGAGAATGCATCATGTCCCATCTTTTCACACATAAAGATTTCACTTCCTCTAATCTTGCATTCTCAATACCATCAATATGGCTGATTTCCTCAATCATTCTATCTGTCAATTCATAAACAAGGCCCATGGTAGCACCTTCTCTATCTGCCAAACGCAATAACTTCAAAATAGGGGCACATATGCTTACAGTCTTCCATGCACTTCTCCAAAAAAAAGCACTTAGAACAATACCAGATACATCTTCAGCTTTTCTGGTTTGACATACTCTTTTTTTAGTATATTCAGCTGAGACCACCATGGATCTCAATCGATTATACACTCTTTCATCTAACAAGTTTGCTAACATGATAAACATGTAAGCAAATCTGGTTTGTGTAGGTTTGAGAAGATCTTTTGAAGAATTTTTTCTAAATAGAGCAAGTATGGTGGGCTTCATAGTTACAAAAGTAGTGACTTGTATAGCTTGGTTCAATATTGGCTTCACCCAAGCAAGCCCGCCAATATCCTCAAACAACAAATCGATGCAATGGCATGTACATCTTGTGTAAAAAATATGTGGCCATTCTTGCTCAACCAAATAACCAGCCCTTACACAGTTTGTTGCATTGTCCATGCATATTTGGACGACATTTTCAGGTCCAACATCATTGATAGCTTCTTTCAAAATCTCAAAGATGTACTCACCAATTTTGACTTCACTTGAAGTGTCCACACATCTCAAAAATATGCTGCCATAAATGCAACTCACCATAATGTTGATGATTGGTCGATTCCTAGCATCTGACCAGTCATCACACACTATACTGCATCCAAAACGTTTCCATTTCTCACGAAATTTCAGCAAATCACTTTCTATGCACCTCACTTCATCATGAAGATGATGTGTACGCAAATGATGATATGATGGTGGTTTATAGGAAGGGCCCACATGACCAATTGCATTAACCATATCAAGAAAGTAAGGGCTTTTTACTTTCCAAAATGGTATGTCCTCTGCAAAAAAAAAAAACCCTGTCTGCATCAGCTCTTGCTTGAGATTCCCAAGCCTTTTGCAAAGGTCCTTGAGAAGTTTTTCTCTTTTGGGATGCATGTAAAGTGGAAGTATCACTAGATGGCTTAGATGCAAAAATATTCTCATCAATATTTGCACTTTCATTCTCCAAAATATCCTCATGTGAATACATCACATTCACATTAGAGCATGATCCACTTTCTTGAGATGATTTTGCAAGAAGTTTTCTACATGCTTCTTTTATATTTTGGGGAGCTTGAGTACATTTGTCAACTCCATAATCGCTTAGGCCAAGAATATGTGCCCGGATTCGATTGGCTCCTCATCCCATACATGACCACAAAACTTGCATTTACATGTCCAATTCCCTTTTGGCAAGGCTTTGACCTTGTCCACATACTCCCATTC
>MU264078.1:12500-33161 GCA_020310875.1 Ceratopteris richardii
GCTGTCCTTTAAGTCCCCTGTTCTATGCATTGGCATCCTCGCCAATGTTCTATCTCTTAGAAGCGAAAATGAGTTCGCAATGTATTCACCGTATCTCGCTCTATGGGATCCAGCAAATTGGAGTGGGTTTTGCAGATGATACATTTATTTTTGCAAGAGCTTGATAATCAGAATATTAGATGTATATTGGATACTTTGACGCCTTTTTCTGAAGCATCTGCATTGAAAATTAATATGAAAAAATCAGCAATTGTAAATATTTATGCGCGACAATTCCAGTCTCTTGAATGGGAAGGTCTCAGAATCGAAAAAGGTAGTATCTTCAGACATCTGGGATACCCATTAGGTATTGATGTACTTGTTAAAGATAAACTCGCATGGGTTCTGTGTAGAGTTAAGTTGAAGATGGATAAATGGATTGCCCCGCAATGGCCATTGCATGCCAGGATAAAAATTGCACAAACTTTCATGCAATCTTATATTATGTACTACCTACTACTCTTGGATTGGAAGAAAAATCAGATGCATATCTTTGAGAGATTGTTAAAGAATTTTCTATGGAATAAAAAGCACAATCTGTCAAGGGAGCACTAGATTGTGCTCTTTGACTACAATAGACAAGATTTCGGAAATACACTTTCGATTACAAGAACACCCACGTAGGGAAAACGATACAAGAAGACGTGACCGATGTTGGAGCAAGTCTATGACAAGCCTAAGTATTGGCTTGAGTCCCACAAAGTCATAGAAAAAGCCTTAAAATGAAGACTATGTAAAGTTCACTTGTGAACTACCTCTTGTAACTTTTGAAGAGTTTACTTAATGTGAAAGTGAAAGAATCTTAAGTGGTTGAGTCCACTTGATCAAGAATGGAAAGAGGAGCCACGAATTCGTGATTTGTGGTAGGTAGAGAATCAAATCAATCATTGATTGATTGGAGAGTGATTGAGGGAAGTTAGCCTCCCAAACTCAACTATAAATAGATGGCAGTTTTAGTCGTGGTTATAGAGACCTATGTGAAGACCTCCAAGAGCTGAGCTTTATGCCATATCAAGGTGTGATTACAAGGCACACACATGTATCAGTAAGTCATTGTATTGTACAAGCAATATACTTTCATTTTCATGATTATTTGAGTTCATCTTTCCATGTTCTTGTGAAGTGTACTACTCACTGCCATTACTCTCAGTTTTCTCAGTGAGCTTGCAGAGATGTTTTCTCTGAGCTTGGTGCATCATTTTCAGTGATTTAACTTGGTAAAGTTAGCTCTATAAGTCTACTATATGCTCACAAATTTTCATGTCATTTGGATGTTGCAATCTTCAGTTATGTTCATTTGAAGTCAACAGGGTCTGTTCATCTTCACTTCTCTATCAGGTACCCGACTTTTTCACTCATCTTGTCAGAGCCATTTCTCAGTGGTTACTTATCCAAATTCAGTGATTTAAAGCTTGTTGGATTCAGCTTACTGTCTAGTATAACCATACAAATTTTCGTAATCATTGGATTTATACATTTTGAGTTATGTTGATTTTTCTGCTCACTGGTCTATTTCTGTAGCAGCCCGTGAAAATCGGGATGATGTCATCACTTGTTAAAACTCATTCTCAGTGTGTGGTTCATTATTTTTGATGAGATTACTCTTGAAAGTTAGCTCTTTAAGTTGCCTAGACTTCCCCAAGAGGAATTGAGCTAATTGCTGCTGAGCTCAGAGAATTATGTAAAACAAGAGAATTATGTAAAACACTGGACATGTGTATGAACCAAGAATAGCAAGTTTTCACCTCTGAGCTAACTCCAACTTATCTGTTTTGATCTATCTTTTTGAGAGTGATCTTCCAAGGTACATAGGGTGTCTAATACATCCATTGGCAAGCTAAAAGGGCCCACCATATACTCCTGGAGTTCATTTGGCCGGTGTAGATCAAGGATTTTGCAACACCTCTTCATCTTCAAGCACATACCTATCCATCTCTTCACAAGCGATGCAATACATCCCACAACCCGGGACCAATAGGTATGGAAAACCCCACAACCCGGGATCGTAGGTATAAGACAAGATATCTGGGTTACAAGAATTCCCTTCTGGGATATGAACTGGATACAAGAAATAACTAGAAAGGATCTCGTACTACGAGATTACAATAGGACAAGAAAGGATGTCCACAATACAAGACTAGACAAGACTAGACAAGACTAGAGCAAGAGACAAGAGAAGAACTAGAACTGGAACTTGAAAGTACTTACTTGGTGATCATGGCCCCTTGAGCTCCCAAGACTGGCATTGGCAAGACTGAGAATGAATGTGGCCCAAGCCTCCTTATATAGGATTTCAAGGGCGGTTGCGAAATGATGATGTCATCATGATGTCATCAATCCAAAATGGGACCTCTGAATATCAGAATCGAGCGAGTAAGCAGTCGATCTTAGGGTTTTGGCACATTCCGGACACAATGGAAGCATTAGTTTGTCCAAAATCTGAACCAATCATGAGATATAGAAATTGACATAGAATATAAGGTTCAAGATGGTTTTCTTTGTGTCCATGACACAATCGGGCATTGGTCCTTTCATCATGGAAGTATGTATGTCAGCCGAGAGATAAAGGTGCATTGGGGTTTTTGAATTTGCACTTCCATCTTTTGGAAATTTATAGAGAATGCAGAGGTAAACTTCAGGGGAGTGTGGAAGCTTGATGCATGGAATAAGTTTTTTTCTCATGCTGTGGTAAGAACGTCTTCGTATACGATTAATGTTCTTCTTCGTCAATTTAAAAGCACACTTTCTTGCTTGAAACGGAATGGAAGGCAACGCTATATAGGGAACTCTCTAGCCTTAGTATCGCCATATTGGTCATTCTTAACAAATCCACCTATTGCTTCCTCTTTGGGAGCGGCAGCAAGATACTTTAATAACAAAGCAAGATACTTTAATAACAAAGGCATTGACTCTATTGCAAAATGCTATAACTCCAAATGGGAGATTTTGCCCTTTTCGGTGGTGCGGAGAACTTATGCGGTGGGGGCAACATACAGATCTAAATGGCTTCAAATAATCTCTTGGTTGCAATATTATCAAATACCTCCTTCAATTGACGCGACTGATCCGTGGCGGGACTGGTTGTTTGCAAAACATACTAGATGGTGGACTCGTAAAGCAAACATGTACTATCGCACACTGCTCGCATCTGATAGTATTGCTCTTCAATGTAATCAGAGATGGAAACTTAAAAAATCTGCTTCTTGGTGGCATTTAAGGTTCAGCTCGATCTCGGATTCCTCGTTCACTTACAGAATGAAGGTTTTTATGTGGAAAATTTTCACTGGTCATTTCACATTAGGGGAGTTCTTGTCCAAGCATGGATGTCATGGTGTAAGATGTCCACATTGTGCCTCATATGCTGAGAACATGTGGCATGCATTTTTGTCATGTTCACAGATTCAAAGGTGGTGGAACATTCTCTTTCTGTTTCCCATTTGGGATGCAAAGCCTACCAAATTTGATTGTACTTTTCTTCTTTTTGATTGCGCAAATAATGCTTCTGATTGGATTAAAAGACGATGTATTTTCCTTTTACTTCGTAACATTTGGATGCTGAGAAACTTCAAGATGTTCAAGAATAAAATGAAGATGCCCATTTTCTCTTGGCAATATTGTAAGACTCAATTACAGCTTGATATAATGGTTATGCCCCCTAAGGATATATATATATATATATATATATATATATATATATATATATATATATATATATATATATGTGTGTGTGTGTGTGTGTGTGTGTGTGTGTGTGTGTGTGTGTGTATGTACACACACACATGCATGCATGTATGTATGTATGTTTGTGTGTATGTATGTATGTATGTATGTATGTTTGTATGTATGTATGTATGTTTGTATGTATGTATGTATGTATGTATGTATGTATGTATGTATGTATGTATCTTTGTATGTTTGTAGATGGGTAATTTTCAGCTAACAGCCTACAAGCACATTTTTCAGATTTTTTTTACATTGCAGCTTGCAAGCAGTATGATTTTCATCAACATTCAAAATCTAACTAAAATATTTATAAAAGCTGGATTACAACCAATATATAATCTGTACCACCATTCCACAAAAGGTTCAGATTTATAACAATATTCATTTCAGGTGTAGATTCTAAACATGATAATAAAACTCAGATTTATAACAATTTTCATTTCAACTATAAACAATAAATATAATAAATTTATGATCACACTTGTCTATGTCCATCAAAATTACAAATTACAATTGCATAAGACTAGAAATCTTAACTAATAATGTCAAGAGTTCAAATAAAAGAGAGAGTCAAGAGTTACACGTTAATATGTTTTACACACCCAAATTAACAAGTTACATAATATATCATACATACATAAATGATTAATTGATAATACATGAATACTTGGTTGCATCCAACTTCTGATTGTTATCATAGCTTTTCCATCATTTTTAACTTTTGTGGCAATAAATCAACAGTTCGATTTGTTGTATGCTTAACCTATTCCTCATCTTTGTATGTACGAGGGAATAGGCACTCCAATTCCTTTCACAAGCACTGGATAAGCAATTATACGCCAAAACTTTCAAGGCATATGGTTACACTTTGGGAAGTGCATATCCAAAGTTCCTGTTTTTGGAAAACTTATAGATGTTCTGTGAACAAGAAATAAGATTGCAAACTATGTGGTTTTGGTATGTTGATGGAAATCCGAATAGATAAAGCATCTGTAGCCAAATGGTGGCCCCTATGAGGCATTGTTCTTTTTGCATGAGACCCTAAAGTCTTGTGCGTATGCATCCAATGCCCTTTTGTCCATCTTGTATCTAAATAATCTTTGATAATCCTCACTCTTTTTATCGGGCATGAAGTGTGTGAAGAAATGGTCCATAACTCATCAGAAGTAGGTGGTTGTGGTTTGTGTCCTACCTAACATGAATACACTCGCCCTTTGCATACCACGTGGAGATGCCAAATGCATAAGGCACATGTAAACCATACATGTTGAAGAGGCCAATCCATTTTGATAAGCAATCATGCATCATACCGTCCTCGCATTCCGTCTTGTCCCATCAAGAAGGTTTAGGAAGAAATTCAAGCAGCATGTGTTCATGGTGACGGCTGAAGTCGGGACATGGATGGTTCTCAAAGCCACCTCTTGTTCGTGATGGTGTGCCCGAGGCTCCTTCGAGATGTTGCTAGTGTATGTCAGTAGGAATAAGAGTCACCATATTGTCTATGTGTTGGACCAAGTTGGTTGAAACTAAAGGCTGAGATGTATTGTTTCCTTGGAAAGTCTCCACGATGAAGGAGATGGTGGAGGGGCTGAATGTGGAAGATTGGAGGCTGATATATATACACTGTTTTCACTGTTTTTCTTTTCTTGCCATTTCCAAATTTTTGGAAACGCCAAAACTCCGTTTCGGATCGGTCTGTACGGACCATTTCCATTCGTGCTGGGCACTATGGCAAGAACCAGTAGAAACTGTGATCTGAATATCACAAATTTATGATGAAGAGAATTTATGCATAGCTGAACGAAGAAAACAAAACTCTCTTCTTGTCTTGAGTTAGTAGTAGTGTCCACATTTTGAAATAAGGCCAGCACGATCTGAGCAGGAGCCAATATAACCTTGATACAAATATGATTAAGTACCTATGTGAGCCACCTTGAGGATGTTTATACAACCTCCTGTGATCACTGTGACCTTGCTTTATCCAGTCAAAAAGCACACAGAGGGGGAAAAGCCCTTTGAATAGTTCTTTCACCGGAAGTTATTCAAAACTGTATGTTCTTGCAGATTTTTAGTTTCTCCTCAGCTTCAACTTAGGTCTTCACAAATCTAATCCGTAGCTGATATTGCATACAATGTGAGCAAGAAAAATTGTCCACTTCCTAATGAAGGTTCAGAGAAAATTACCCTTTCTCCAACACTTCAAACATCGTTATACTTCATGACTTTACAGAATAATTCAAATTTCTCTAAATATGCGATGAAATTTCTCATGCATCTCACAGAATGCTGGCCAGCAACAAGTAGGGTCCCTCTGACATACATGATATGTAATGTCAAGTGAAGTGCTATGAAAGTGCTAGGACTACAGAGGAACCAGTAAACATCTAGTGCAGACTGCATATGTGCTGGATATGAGATCTAAAAGTTATAATATTGAATGATACTGAAGGGGGCATAATCTTGACTTTCCAAGGGAGATTTGACAAGGATAATTAGAGTTTTGCAGTATTCTGAATTGGCCTAAGAAACCAAGCATCCAAATGTTGTGATAAGATCAAAAAATCCATGGAGGAATTCTAAAAGCTACATACATGCATCCAGAATCATTCATGACTATACATAACTTGGGTGTCTGTTCAGTGTTGACTTGCAATTTTGCAGGAGCACAGTTGAACTTAACTTCATGACTGCTGGCAGCAAAATTTATTTATGAGTTAAGTATTCTTGTATATGCAAGATGTCATATGAAAGCGAAGCAGTCTGCAATGCCTGAAGCTTATAGTGCTTGGAGAAGGGGTAGGTGTTAGGGGTATGCTGTATATGCACCTATTAGTTTTCTTATGCAGTGCATCTTCCATGTAAACTCCATGATGATCCCCCACCCGGTCCAGCCCGCGGGCTCCATTTTAGCACAATGTCATATGAAAGTGAAGCAGTCTACAACATCTGAAGGTTATAGAGGTTGGAGAGAAGGGGTAGGAGTCAAGGGTATGCTGTGCATGCACCTATTACTTTTCTTACATAGTTCATCTTGCATGTAACTTTCATCATCAATTTCCTTTTTCACTGGATTCAATTTTGCACAATAATTTAACAAGAGTATGTGCATATACTTTTCTTCATTTTATATGTTTAAGAATATGCAGCCCTTCTGACTTTGCAGGAAGCGTTTTGTTACTTGCTTGGTGAACAAAATGAGCTGACCCAAGAAATGGCATCAAGAGGTTTGAGTATTGTGTATGAACTTGGTGATGCAGCATCCAAGGACGATTTGGTGAAGGCATTAGTCAACAGCTTATCTGGCAAAGCAAAAAGGAAACGCTCCATATTGGTTCGACTACTATAATCCTAGTTTAAAAATATTTATGTTAAGACTTCTCTGTGTGTGTGTGTGTGAAGTGGGATTGATCTAGTGATGACTTGAAATGCGAACAACAAGGGCATGGTTTCAAGGGCATGGTTTCAACAATCCCAGAAGTGGGCATCAAGGGGCATCCTTACATGGGTTCTAAGTGGAAAATGGAGAGGGGTATATTTCCCGCATGTTACTGCCTATGATCCGTAACCTACGCTTGGAGACGGGGCTTTTGTTGTTGTGGCTGTGTATTATTAGATGAAGGAAACATGTTCGAGATTGGAGGATCATTGCTCATAACATTGTGTGTGTGTTAGACATAGATATCTCTCTCTCTCTCACACACACACACACGTGTGTCTCTGTGTGTGTTGGGTTTTTGGGGGGAGAGAGAGAGAGAGAGAGAGAGAGAGAGAGAGAGAGAGAGAGAGAGAGAGAGAGAGAGAGAGAGAGAGAGAGAGAGAGAGAGAGAGAGAGAGAGAGAGAGAGAGAGAGAGAGAGAGAGAGAGAGAGAGAGAGAGAGAGAGAGAGAGAGAGGGAGGGAGGGGGGGGGAGAGAGAGAGAGAGAGAGAGAGAGAGAGAGAGAGAGAGAGAGAGAGAGAGAGAGAGAGAGAGAGAGAGAGAGAGAGAGAGAGAGAGAGAGGAGAGAGAGAGAGAGAGAGAGAGGAGAGAGAGAGAGAGAGAGAGAGAGAGAGAGAGAGAGAGAGAGAGAGAGAGAGAGAGAGAGAGAGAAAATGAAATGAAATGAAATGATATATTTACGTCTTCAGAAGGCCAAAATGACCTATGAGACCAAAAGTTACAAAACTAGTGAATCTGATACAAAATCTGAGTACCAAAGGAAGTAGTATTGAAAATGAAAGATGTAAAATAGCTGGGAAAAAGCTAACACCAAGACTAATACAACAAAGGGCTGATACATAGGAGGGATGTGCTGATATACAAGGCTGGAGATCTATCCTCATATGCACTGTGGGCGTCTGCAAAGTATAGCTCGAATCCTCCGCTGCAGTCTCCGTCGATACTGTGTAGCACCTCTCACTCTCGGTCGTCTAGATCTCCCTAGCTCCAGTGCTCGGTCTATGAGAGTGCCAGTAGTCGCTGTATGAGTGTGGACAGAGCTCTGTACTAGATGCTCTACTGACTGCTCCTCTAGCTGCCCAATGTCTGGTGTAAAGAAATCCGTAATCTGTCTTTGGGACTGTCTCCCTCCAGCTCTCCTCAGTAGAGTGTCTCTATGTCTGTGTACCTCTAATAGATATAATCCAAGACATCTCTGATCCTCAAAACTCATGACTCTAGATAGAGGCCCAAAACCCTCTCTGAATAGACAATGAAAACGGCCCCGTATCTCATAGTATACCGTGCAATGACATATGTAATGTAGCTCTGTCTCTGGCTCGAGGTGACATAGACGGCATATCCTGCTATCTGCTGGTACCCCTCTGAATCTGCCAGTCTCAATCTCAAGCTGATGTGAGGATGTGCGCAACTGGCCAATGGCACAACGCAAGGCATGGGAAAGGTGTGTATCCATATAGCTAGGTCGAGTCACAAACCCATCCGTTGTGAGGTGTAGAAGATGCTCTCTATAGAAAGCCATCTTCGTACCCAACTCCTGTGTAGGCTCAATCCATGTCCTCCTGGTGTCCAGCTGGATCAGATCCTGACGAATGAGTCTGGTAATCTCCACCCGTGTCAGGTACATCAGGGGTGTCTGTAAAGAGAGAGAGAGAGAGAGAGAGAGAGAGAGAGAGAGAGAGAGAGAGAGAGAGAGAGAGAGAGAGAGAGTGAGAGAGTGTTTTTATGTCTATTACGAGGCCAAACTCGGCCTATGAGACAAATCGATGTACATGGGTGTATCCTCTGTCAATCGGAAAAGAAAAAAGTGCTGAAAAAACTGGTAAAGCTGATACAGATCTCCGTAGTGTGCATGTGGAGATACCCATGGGAGTGGGGGGTGTATGGACTGTGAGATCTTTGATAATCTATATGCAAAAGGGTAGTACAACAAACATGGAAATGCATCTGAAATGACTAACTAGCTCCATCATGTGCTAGTGGGCGGGTGTAAGATCTGATACATAGGTGGAGGTGGAGTCAAGGCCACCCTCATGGCTACAAAGGGGTCAACCATCATCCGGGATCGTCTCTCCTCCTCAGGGGCCTGGATCTCTGCAATCTGGTGTCTGTGAAGTCTCGGGGCCCAATATCCTACAGCATGGGGTCGTCTCCGAGCTCGAGAGGTCTTAGCTTGCTGAAGGGTCACCCCTCTCGGTGTGTGAGCTGAGGGAGCAAGCGCTGCTGCACGTCGTGGAATAAAGAAGTCAGCATAAAGAAGTCAGTGAGCTGACTCTGTCTCCCTCCTGTATGGGTTGCTACAATAGGTTGGAGTAGGGAATCTGTGTGACTCTGTATCTCTAGTAAGAATTGCCCGAGCCTTCGCTGGTCTCTAGAGTCCATGATCTCTTGGAGGGTGGGCTGCCTGTAAACAGAGTCTCGTATCTGCCTCTGATGTCATCATATGCGCTACATCTGCATACAAAGTGCTCCTCATCCTCCATCTCTACTCTGCATACCCTGCATATGCGCTGCTCTCTCGGAATGTCTGCGGCTCTGCCCATCTCAATCTCTAGTCGGTGTGATGAGACTCTCTACTAGCCAATCGCTACCCTCGAGCTATGAGGCATGTAAGTATCCATGTAGCGTGGTCGCTGGATAAAACCGTCCTCTTGTATGTCTAAGAACTGGTCTCGATAGTGTGATAGTCTCGATCCCATGTGTGGTGTGTGCCATGTCTGACTAATGTAGAGCTTCCAGAGATCCTGTCTTAGCACAACATTCCTCGAGAGGGGTGGATGTGGGGTGTGAGAGAGAGAGAGAGAGAGAGAGAGAGAGAGAGAGAGAGAGAGAGAGAGAGAGAGAGAGAGAGAGAGAGAGAGAGAGAGAGAGAGAGAGAGAGAGAGAGAGAGAGAGAGAGAGAGAGAGAGAGAGAGAGAGAGAGAGAGAGAAGAAAGAAAGAAAGAAAGTCATATTAACGTCTTCTGGAGGCCAAACTTGGCCTATGAGACAAAAACCATGTACAAGTGTAGTAACCCTGTGTAGAAGATAAAATGAAATAAAAAGTATATCGCTACGCAAAGCTATATAGGGCTGGAAAAGGCTGGGGAGACGTGGCTCTGACTCTGCAGATAGTGGCCACCTAATACATGGGGGGATCCAAAATGTGAGTAAAACGCCCTAGCTACTGGTGATGGATGGAGGTGGGTGTAGTATGTGGTACATCGGTGGTGGTCTGAGTGCCTCCAGAAGGAAGACAACCCAGGGGGTGGTGGTACGCCTATGCTCCATCATGTGGTCGTAGGCAATCCTGATGCGTGAGATATCCTCCTGATATAGTCGTGGTCGACGATATCCGCCCATGCGTGGTTGGCGCCGTGCTCTCTGTGCTGCTGCCTGGTGTAGCGTGAGCCCTATAGATGGACCTCTCTGATGTATCTCAACTCCCTGAAAGAACTGCGTAATGGTCTGCTGGGTACTCACCCGTGGCTGATGTATGGGCTGTAGTGACCGCTCTCGCCTCTCGTATGCTGTTGTGAGAAAGCGTCCCAAGCGTCTCTGGTCTCCCATAGTCATGCACAGCTGGAATGACTCCTCGATCTGGAACTGTGCTCGTAGGTCTAAGTATGCTGGACATCTGATAACAAAATGCTCCTCACTCTCTACCTCTGTTTGGCATACTGGGCACCACCTCTCCTCACGGGGGACTTCCCTGGACCGACCCCTCTCAATCTCGAGCTGATGTGATGAAACCCGGAGCTGCCCAATGACGACTCGGAGGTGGTGGGGAAGGTATGTCTGCATGTATCTCGGGATCTCGATGAAGCCTGCGTCCGATATATGTAGAAAATGCTCGCGGTAATAGAGCATTTTCGGTGGCAATGTATCCCTAGGGCTCACCCATGTCCTCTGTATGTATGTATGCCATATCTCCTGACGCATGACCCTATTCCTCTCTTGATGAGAGAGCGAGTAGGTGGGTGCATGTGAGTCGTACTGTAGTGGTGGTAGCCTGTCTATGTCAAGGCCATGGTGGGCCAGCCAGTCTCGTGTCTGGGCATACCATGAGGAGGTGTCCCCAGCTAATGCCATATCACGTGATGCCTGGAAAGCACGATAAGCAATGCGCTATGTATTCATGCTCCGAAGTCTGTGTAATAGGCATACTGTCTGGAATAGTGCCTCAACTAGCATCGGTGGTGCAGCGAGCTCTGCTCTAATGATATCATGTGGTACTGAAGGCTTGCTGCGGATAAGTCTCGCAATCATGAGGATCTGTGGCCTCTCTAATGCTGTCCATACTGATGTAGCTAATCCCGGCCCCCATATGGCTGCCCCATACATGAGCGCTGACGTAACCAAAGTGTCAAAGAGCCACCCCTTTGTGCGGGGCTCCTGAAAATATGCCTGGTGGCATTCTCTCTCCATCAAAGCTAGTGCTGCGTACCCACGTGTGATGCGGTCACGGGCTGCCTGAGACATAGAGAAGACCCCTGATGCTGCTGTAAATGTCACTCCCAAGTAAACATATGATCCGACCACCTCGATCGGTCCACCCGCTGCTGTGAACAAACTATGTCTGCGTACCTGTGCTGATGTATGAAAGATCATGACCTTGGTTTTAACAAGGTTCAGAGATAACCCTCTGTTTCTGCAAAAGTCATCTAGGCCATGTAGATGATGCTGTAGACCTTCTGCAGACTCTGAAACCAATACAATATCATCAGCGTATAAAAGAATATGGACAGTGGATCCCTGTACCTCAATGCCATCTCCCCCCTGCAGCTGTATGTAGTCCACTATCTCATCAATGTAGAGACCAAAGAGGGTGGGTGAAAGAGGGCATCCTTGCTTCACCCCGATAGTGCTAGCAAGTGGATCAGATAAGCCCCCTGGACATCTGACTGACTCTACCAGATACTCTCTCGTATAATGCGTAGATCCCCCATATCATCTCCTCCGAAGCTCCGATATCAAGTAGTCGTCTGAAGAGTCGGTCCCTGGGAACAGTGTCAAATGCTTTGCGGAAGTCCACAAAGCAGCAATATAATCTTCTCTTCCTCACCCTTGCCTGGTCGATCAGGCATCTCAAAGTGAAGATGTGGTCAATCGTAGAGTAATCTCGTCTGAAACCTGCCTGTCCTGGAGCCCTGATACCCTTCCTCTCAGCGAGAGTACTCAACTCTGTCTCTAGTACTGCCCCATATAACTTGGCCAATATAGGGCCAATCATGATCGTCCGGTATGTAGCTGGATCCAGAGAGAGAGAGAGAGAGAGAGAGAGAGAGAGAGAGAGAGAGAGAGAGAGAGAGAGAGAGAGAGAGAGAGAGAGAGAGAGAGAGAGAGAGAGAGAGAGAGAGAGAGAGAGAGAGAGAGAGATGAGAGAGAGAGAGAGAGAGAGAGAGAGGAGAGAGAGAGAGAGAGAGAGAGAGAGAGAGAGAGAGAGAGAGAGAGAGAGAGAGAGAGAGAGAGAGAGAGAGAGAGAGAGAGAGAGAGAGAGAGAGAGAGAGAGGGCATCCTTGCATCACCCTGATAGTGCTAGCAAGTGGATGAGATAAGCCCCATGGACATTTGACTCTACCAGATACTCTCTCGTGTAAGGCGTAGATCCCCCATATCATCTCCTTCGAAGCTCCGATATCAAGTACTCGTTTGAAGAGTCGTTCCTTGGGAACAGTGTCAAATGCTTTGCGGAAGTCCACATAGCAACAATATAATCTCCTTTTCCTCACCCTTTCCTAGTCGATCATGCATCTCAGAGTGGAGATGTGGTCAATGGTAGAGTAATCATGTCTGAAACCTATTTCTTGGAGCCCTGATACCCTTCCTCTCAGCGAGAGTACTCAACTCTATCTCTAGTACCACCCCATATAACTTAGCCAATATAGGGCCAGTCATGATCGTCCGGTATGTAGCTGGATCCATAGTATCTCCTGATTTATGAATGGGCACTATGGTATGCTCAGTCCATGAGTTAGGGAACCCTTCAACCAATCCACGGTTGAGGAGGTGGGCAATGAGCGGTGCGAGGGTTGTGCCTCCGTAGATGAGGTGCTCTGCTTGTAAACCAAAATGATCATGGGCCCTTCCATGCTGTAGACGGGCAATAGCGTGTCCCACCATAGTGGGTGTGAAGAAGTTAGAGCTAGTAGGATGTGAGCTCTGTGGTCTGGGAATGGGGGGTTGGTCAGGGATCTCGTATAGGCTCCGTGCATAGCTATGCCATGTGCTCGGGTCTTGGATGGGTGACTGCTGTCTCCTCTCTCTCAAATGTCGCCATGCCACTACACTGTCTCGACTCATGAGCAAATGGTAAATATCCCAGTACTGTCTGTCCTCCCAATCTCGCCGTTTGCGGCGAGTAAGGCTCTGCATGCCACGCTGCGATTATGTGTGTGTAATATCCCCTCTATGCTCTAAAATCCGTAGGTGCTTCTGTAGCTCACAGCAATCTGCATCATACCTGCGGTTCTGGGGCATGGATCCTGTGTGGAGGGTGTATATGTGTGCGGTGTGGGAAGCTGCGGAGAGTTGAGTCTTGTAGGATGGTGGTGAACTGTGATGTGTGTCCAAGGGTGAGAGTGGATCGAGGGAGAGTAGGCGGGTGTGTAAATGGTGTGCATAAACGTGTGAGAGTTCGTGTGTGAAGTGTATCGTGGTGTGTGTCTCAGTGGGGAGGGGGAGGGGGGGGGGGAGGGCGGGGGGGGGGGGAGAGGGGGGGAGAGAGGAGAGAGAGAGAGAGAGAGAGAGAGAGAGAGAGAGAGAGAGAGAGAGAGAGAGAGAGAGAGAGAGAGAGAGAGAGAGAGAGAGAGAGAGAGAGAGAGAGAGAGAGAGAGAGAGAGAGAGAGAGAGAGAGAGAGAGAGAGAGAGAGAGAGAGAGAGAGAGAGAGAGAGAGAGAGAGAGAGAGAGAGAGAGAGAGAGAGAGAGAGAGAGAATTTGTGAATTAAAATCTGAAAGCATATGGTTTCTGCATGAGCAGTTAACAGAAGATTCTGAAGTTCTCGAGGAGAATGTTTTAGGGGAGAAATCAGGAGGCAAACTTACAACTTACAAGGAACTTTGCAGCCTCGCAAATGAGATTGGTCAGCCAGATCTAATATACAAATTCATGGACCTTGCTCACCAATCTTCTTTGAATTCAAAGAAGATTGGTGCAGCATTTGGATTTGCAAGAATAGCAAGGCAAGCACATGAGGCTCTTTCACCTTATCTTCCCACACTAATCCCGAAACTTGTACGGTACCAATATGATCCTAACAAATTAGTACAGGTGATAAGTTCTCCACTTCATTTCCAACTTCGCTTCTTTTTACTGGCTGTTTACATATATTGGATATATTTTCTCTTGGTTTTTTCCATTCATACAAACAAATCACATTCGCACACACAGGATGCTATGGTGCATATTTGGAGATCTCTTGTACCTGAACCGAAGAGGACTATAGATCAGTATTTGGATGTCATCATGGAGGATCTGATTCTACAGGCTGGATCTAGGCTTTGGAGGGCACGTGAATCATCGTGTCTAGCCCTAGCAGATATATTGCAAGGCCGTAGATTTCAAGAGGTCAGTGTTTCTTCTCTTTGCTGATTCCTTATCACAAGTCCCTGTAGAGTGCAGCTTTCCGAATGCATTTCTGCATTTTGATTCTCATACCTTTTTAGCACACCAACTAATCTTTAAGTCCAGCACATAGTATATGTAGTTACAGCATAACATGAAGTCCTTTCATCAATATTGAATTAGTCAATACTAGTAGGCCTCGTGATCCTTGGAAAGAAATTCTTATAATTATCTATGACTGTTGGAATCAGCACTTTCAGATGTTGTGACTGTATGTTTATTTGAAGTCTTCAGGGCATGTGTCATATGGAAAGGGCATGGTTGTTTCATTTCGTAAGTTAGTTTTTTAAACTCTTTGAATGAGTTGAGAATTGGCTGCGTTAGAATCCATACAGGCGTTTCAGTTTTTTAGCCTAGCAACATAAAGCTCCTTATTCACAAACATGTGAAAAATTAGCAGCTGCATCATTTATCAGCAGAACTGTAACATGGTTCTTGAATGTTGTACATTCTAGAAATAGTTTGAACGTCTAGTATTTGCCACCATAGTATATGTGATCAGTTTGTTGAGACCCTTGTGAAGTCCTGAAACCCTTATTCAGTGCATTTGAACAGCTTTGGTGCCTTTGAGCAGTAGAGACATGATCGAGCTTGAAGTGATTATTGTGGATTCATAGGTCAAATACCATGGGATAGATAGAATACCACACATAGAGACAATCAGATACATCAATACATAACTAGATGGATGGAAGGGTGGGCTGATGGGTGGGCAGGCATGCAGTGAGAGAGGGAGGAAACAAGGGAGGGAGTCAGGTAGATGCAGGCAGTCCAGGAAGGGGCCCGGTGGTGGAACTTGGTTGAAAGGGGGAGTGGGGGTGAGGTGGGAAGTTGAAGATCAACAGAGGGGTATGTTTTAAAATAAGGGGTAAAAGATAGGTGGATAAATAATGGAAGAGAAAGGTGGCTAACATAATGATGAGCAAAAGGAAAATGGTGAAAAGAAAGAAAAGACATTAAAGAAAGAAAGAAAGATAGGTAGGTAAGGATATAAGGGAAAAAGATATATTAAGGAGGAAAGAGAGAAAGTAAAGCAAAAAAAATGAAAGAAATAAGCAATATAAAGAAAGGGAGAGAAAATCAAAGGTAAGTGTAGAGAGAGAGAGAGAGAGAGAGAGAGAGAGAGAGAGAGAGAGAGAGAGAGAGAGAGAGAGAGAGAGAGAGAGAGAGAGAGAGAGAGAGAGAGAGAGAGAGAGAGAGAGAGAGAGAGAGAGAGAGAGAGAGATGAAATTAAATGATATATTTACGTCTTCAGAAGGCCAAAATGACCTATGAGACCAAAAGTTACAAACCTGGTGAATCTGATACAAAATCTGAGTACCAAGGAAGTGGTATTGAAAATGAAAGATGTAAAATAGCTGGGAAAAGGCGAACACCAAAACTATTACAACAAAGGGCTGATACATAGGAGGGATGTGCTGATATACAAGGCCGGAGATCTATCCTCATCTTCACTGTGGGCGTCTTAAAAGTATAGCTCGAATCCTCCGCTGTAGTCTCCGTCGATACTGTGTAGCACCTCTCAATCTCGGTCGTCTAGATTTCCCTAGCTCCACTGCTCGGTCTATGAGAGTGCCAGTAGTGGCTGAATTAGTGTGGACAGAGCTCTGTACTAGATGCTCTACTGATTGCTCCTCTAGCTGCCCAGTGTCTGGTGTAAAGAAATCCGTAATCTGTCTCTGGGATTGTATCCCTCCAGCTCTCCTCAGTAGAGTGTCTCTATGTCTGTGTACCTGTAGTAGATTTAGTCCAAGACATCTCTGATCCTCAAAACTCATGACTCTAGATAGACGCCCAAAACCCTCTCTGAATAGACAATGAAAACGGCCCCGTATCTCATAGTATACCGTGCAATGACATATGTAATGTAGCTTTGTCTCTGGCTCTAGGTGACATAGACGGCATATCTTCCTAGCTGTTGGTACCCCTCTGAATCTGCCAGTCTCAATCTCAAGCTGATGTGAGGATGTGCGCAACTGGCCAATGGCACAACGCAAGGCATGGGAAAGGTGTGTATCCATATAGCTAGGTCGAGTCACAAACCCATCCGTTGTGAGGTGTAGAAGATGCTCTCTATAGAAAGCCATCTTCATACCCATCTCCTCTGTAGGCTCAATCCACGTCCTCCTGGTGTCCAGCTGGATCAGATCTTGACGAATGAGTCTAGTAATCTCCACCCGTGTCAGGTACATCCGGGGTGTCTGTAAAGAGTACTGGAAAGGAGGCAGCCAGTCCATGGTAAAACCATGTGTCTGAAACCATGATGTCATCTGTGCAAACCAGCATGATGTATCCCCCTGCATGATGTATCCCCTGCAGGGCTAGTTGTCTGGATGACTCGAGGGCAAGCCTCGTATATCTATCTTTGGTAGTGTCGCACAAGCTGTGTACAAAGGAGATTGCTCTAGTGAGTGCCTCAATCTCAATAGGGGGGGCAGCTAGCTCCGCTCGAATGATATCATGTGGTACGGAGGCCTTGGCTCTAATCAACCTAGAGATCATAGATACCAAGGGCCTCTCCATGACTTTCCAACCATCCTGACCTATAGAAGGTCCCCAAACCTGTACCCCATATAGCATAGTAGAGGCAACTAAAGTATCAAAGAGCCATAATTTTGTCCTGGGTTCCTAAAACTGAACTTGCGAGCACATCCTCTCCAATCCTCCCAAAGCTGCATATGCTCTAGTCAGTCTAGGCTGCTCTCCTCAAGGAAAATCTCGGTACAGTGAATACTACCCCGAGATACGTGTATGCATTTGTATACTCCACAACCTCCTGCCCATATGTGATAATAGGTGTTGATCTCCTGATCCACTGCGGTGTGGTGTTAAACACCATAACCTTGGTTTTACCAAGGTTTACAGACAGACCACTATCTTCTGCAAAGCTGTGTAGAGCATCCAAGTGTCGTTGCATACCCTCCGGTGAGTCAGATATCAAAACAATATCATCAGCATATAACAACAATGGGATCCACGTCCCTGCCAACTCGGCCCCTCTATCACCCTCTCTGTCAATGTAATCAGACACCTCGTCCACATACATACCAAATAGAGTAGGAGACAGTGGGCAGCCCTGTTTCACCCCAATAGTAGAGTGAACTAAATTAGATACCCCTTCTGGGGTGCAAACTCGTCCCACCACTGATGTGTACAAAGCCATAATCCCCCACATCAACTCTATGGGTACCCCCATCTCCTGTAGTCTACGCATCAATCGAGCTCTCAGCACCATGTCAAATGCTTTGCGGAAGTCCACAAAGCAACAATAAATCCGCTTTTCGTGTGACCTTCCCTCTTCAATGATGGCTCTAAGTGTCAGAATATGATCAAGAGTGGAGAAACCCCTCTTGAAACTAACCTGACCCTTTGCCCGCATACCCTCACCCTCTGCCCATAATTTGATACAAAATTTGAGTACCAAAGGAAGTGGTATTGAAAATAAAAGATGTAAAGTAGCTGGGAAAAGGCTAACACCAAAACTAATACAACAAAGGGCTGATACATAGGAGGGATGTGCTGATATACAAGGCTGGAGATCTATCCTCATCTGCACTGTGGGCGTCTGAAAAGTATAGCTCGAATCCTCCGCTGTAGTCTCCGTCGATACTGTGTAGCACCTCTCAATCTCGGTCGTCTAGATTTCCCTAGCTCCACTGCTCGGTCTATGAGGGTGCCAGTAGTGGCTGAATGAGTGTGGACAGAGCTCTGTACTAGATGCTCTACTGACCGCTCCTCTAGTTGCACAGTGTCTGGTGTAAAGAAATCCGTAATCTGTCTCTGGTACTGTCTCCCTCGAGCTCTCCTCAGTAGAGTGTCTCTATGTCTGTGTACGTCTAGTAGATATAGTCCAAGACATCTCTGATCCTCAAAACTCATGACTCTAGATAGAGGCCCAAAACCCTCTCTGAATAGACAATAAAAACGGCCCCGTATCTCATTGTATACCGTGCAATGACATATGTAATGTAGCTCTGTCTCTGGCTCTAGGTGACATAGACGGCATATCCTCCTATCTGTTGGTACGCCTCTGAATCTTCCAGTCTGAATCTCAAGCTGATGTGAGGATGTGCGCAACTGGCCAATGGCACAACGCAAGGCATGGGAAAGGTGTGTATCCATATAGCTAGGTCGAGTCACAAACCCATCCGTTGTGAGGTGTAGAACATGCTCTCTATAGAAAGCCATCTTCGTACCCAACTCCTGTGTAGGCTCAATCCACGTCCTCCTGGTGTCCAGCTGGATCAAATCTTGACAAATGAGTCTAGTAATCTCCACCCGTGTCAGGTACATCCAGGGTGTCTGTAAAGAGTACTGGAAAGGAGGCAGCCTGTCCATGGTAAAACCATGCGTCTGAAACCACTATGTCATCTGTGCAAACCAGCATGATGTATCCCCCCTGCAGGGCTAGTTGCCTGGATGACTCGAGGGCAAGCCTCGTATATCTATCTCTGGTAGTGTCCCACAAGCTGTGTACAAAGGACATTGCTCTAGTGAGTGCCTCAATCTCAATAGGGGGGGCACCTAGCTCCGCGCGAATGATATCATGTCGTGCGGAGGCCTTGGCTCTAATCAGCCTAGAGATCATAGATACCAAGGGCCTCTCCATGACTTTCCAACCATCCTGACCTATAGAAGGTCCCCAAACCTGTACCCCATATAGCATAGTAGAGGCAACCAAAGTATCAAAGAGCCATAACTTTGTCTTGGGTTCCTGAAACTCGACTTGCGAGCACATCCTCTCCAATCCTCCCAAAGCTGCATATCCTCTAGTCAGTCTAGTCTCTGCTGCTCTCAAGGAAAATCTCGGTCCAGTGAATACTACCCCCAGATACGTGTATGCATTTGTGTACTCCACAACCTCCTGCCCATATGTGAAACTAGGTGTTGATCTCCTGATCCACTGTGGTGTGGTGTTAAACACCATAACCTTGGTTTTACCAAGGTTTACAGACAGACCACTATCTTCTACAAAGCTGTGTAGAGCATCCAAGTGTCGTTGCATACCCTCCGGTGAGTCAGATATCAAAACAATATCATCAACATATAACAACAATGGGATCCACGTCCCTGCCAACTCGGCCCCTCTATCACCCTCTCTGTCAATGTAATCAAACACTCAAACACCTCATCCACATACATACCAAATAGAGTAGGAGACAGTGGGCAGCCCTGTTTCACCCC
Source organism: Ceratopteris richardii (assembly GCA_020310875.1). Taxonomy (NCBI): domain Eukaryota; kingdom Viridiplantae; phylum Streptophyta; class Polypodiopsida; order Polypodiales; family Pteridaceae; genus Ceratopteris; species Ceratopteris richardii. Next base: position 32,487 of record MU264078.1, read on the forward strand.
AATAGTAGAGTGAACTAAATCAGATACCCCTTCTGGGGTGCAAACTCGTCCCACCACAGAGAGAGAGAGAGAGAGAGAGAGAGAGAGAGAGAGAGAGAGAGAGAGAGAGAGAGAGAGAGAGAGAGAGAGAGAGAGAGAGAGAGAGAGAGAGAGAGAGAGAGAGAGAGAGAGAGAGAGAGAGAGAGAGAGAAAGAAAGAAAGAAAGAAAGATATATTAACGTCCACGGGAGGCCGAAGTCGACCTATGGGACCGATCAGGTACATCAAAACATTACATTCCACTTGGGGGGAGGCCCTCAAGGGGCTATAATAAAAGGCAAAAATCAAAATAAAAATAAAAGGGCGGGGATGTGGCTTCCAAAGCACTCTTATGACTCATAAGAGTTTCAAAATTACATCAATGTATATTACAAATGAGGGAGATAGCTGTTTCTTCCTATGTGGTATGGGTATGGAAATCTCTGATAATAGCTTGACCGCCTCTGTATACTGCCCACTTTCCATTCTTCCTAGCTTCTCTGACTTTAGTTAACTCTGCTGGTCGATTTTTAAGTTGGAGTGGGGTGAGTTAATCTGCTATCCATACTTTAGTACCTTGTAGTGACTTTGCTTGCTTCATGACAGCTATCTTATCTGACATGTCAAAATAGCTTACCCTTGCCTGAGTTCCTTTGG
>MU264079.1:0-30000 GCA_020310875.1 Ceratopteris richardii
TGATGAATTCCAAATTTGACTCACGTTCATGCACATTCATGGTTTAGGAGCTACCATCTATCAAGATGACTATGGAGAATCTATTATAGGGCTTGGAAAACTCACGGATCTGGCTCTCTCCAACATCATAATGGTCAAACTAGAGCGAGAGTTTCTAGAGACAAATTGGGAGCCTATTACATGGTCAGAGATAGGCCAGTGAAACCACTCTATAAGGGATCGAGCAAGCTCAAAATAGAATTGATCCTAATTTGTTTCATATTCTAGAAGGACCATACATGTAAGCAAGCTAATTCATGATGGATTATCTCCTGAGGTTTACTTTGCAGTAGACTCAAAAGAATCCTTTTAGCTCTACCACCACCTACGGGTTAAGGTCCATACCACTTGGACCTTCATGAGTATACATATGCACATCTATTTCTACTACCCATGGTTGAAGATGATAGGAACATACCATATCTCCTAATTGAGGTAGATGGCCAGCAAAATGTCACACATCATGGTTTACTAGTCTTTGTAAATGATATTCCAAGAACTGGCCACTCTAACTCGAGATCCTAGAAATCCCAACCCCTTATTTGGGATGGTTCCACCAATCATATCACCACCACTATATTACTCTCTTCTAGTATATCATTTAACAATAATGCTACATTAACCCACAGTACTTCTATTTTTAGTAGCTCAAACAATAGTAGTCTCAACCTCAATGACAAGAGTCACATATGTACCCTTAAACATGGAAACTTGTGCCTATCAAGCCCTTTATGACCATGCTGGTTACAATGTCTATGTTAGGTTGACCACCCCCAACCTACTTTTCCCCCTACGTTTCTATGGTGATCACTGCAAATGTCTTATCTAGTAAAGGCACTAGGCCAAGAACTTATCTAGTAAAGGCACTAGGCCAAGAACTGCCTATTGTGCCACAAGTCCCAACCGTTTCTCATGGATTTTCACATCAACCCTATATGCCACAAGTGCAAAGTGTAAGAACCGACTTCGGTTGTAGGCACAGACCACTCCAAGTGACCAAATGTATGTGAGAGTACTAGAAACGACAAGGTGTTCCTTTTGCACATGATTTTGAGTTCAAAAAAGCATAAAGGGTTGAGCAAAGATATGAATTTTTTAGTCAATATGCATCCTTTGGACTAAGCTAGAAGGTTACTACCCTAGTGTAGTTCCAACCATTGTGCATAAAAAACTTCCAAAACATTGAACAACTCCTAAAGGCATTCATAGATGAATTAGCTATGATAGGAGTCAAGCATGACATCTCAAAAATGATAGCAAGCTTAAAGCAAGAATCCAATGGGGACTTGAGATTAGCTATAAATTACTACAAGCCATGCATAGCATAACGTGCAAGAGGGGCCCTTCCATGATAGGAAAAATCACATTTCCTTCATGGATTTTAGAGTGCTTAGTTGAGAATTGCTATGTATTTAATGAATCCCACCACTTTGGAGGACTGCATACAAAAATGCATCCGCGATGAGGATGATTTTTGTAAGTCTATTGAAGTATTCTCACTTGTCATACATTCCACTCTAAGTGTGAAATGGAGTTCCTCGATGATTGATGAAATGGCACACGCTATCACCAAGACGTTGAATCCACAAGCCTCCACACACAAAAAAGACGATTTTTGAGATGTTTCCTTGATTTATCCTACATAAGAGGGAAATCCTCTCATGGAAACTATAAGACGGCCACAAAATTCTTAACGTTCATCACATGAGCAAGAGAGTCTCCATAGCTTCCTGGGATCACGGAAAACGTATCCAAAGATTTCTGTACGAATAGGCATATACAATTGGAGAGAGTTCCCACCTATTGAGGGGACCCTTTTCCCTCTCTTTTGCAAGAGAAGAAGGCCACATGGGCTCTCCAAATGGACAAATCCTTTCCAATTAAGAGGATGTACACAAAAAATGCACTTTCCAGGATCTATAAAAGAGACCTAATACCAATCCCTGTGTCCACATAATACCAACTAAGACAAAGGACTAGCAAGATCATCACACCTTAATCCCGTAGGAGGTGAGAAAGGCATGTAAACATCCAACCCACTTCACCCATATATATACCTCCAATCCAAGGGTAGAAATGTGAAGAGAGCTTTCTAGGTGTACCCTCCACATGGATTCTAATCCAAGGCCCTCTAACCTTGGGAATCACATGAAATCACATGGCTTTGACATGTATTCTAAATGGGTTTCTCTCAATCTTGTATGTGCAAGTCTCAAGGCTTGAGAGGCTTGCAATAGGGCTAAGTACCATACTCTTAGGAAACATCATTCCTAAGGGTCAAAACCCTTCAATTGGTTATAAAACATGGACCTATGGTTTTAAGGTTTCACATCACAAATTTTAGCTACCAAGAAGTTTCAACCACTTTCCCAAGTCATAGATTACCGAAAAATTAAGTGAGTGATTCGAAAATTCTTGAAAAATTGTAGGATAACGTTTTGACAATCTATGTATGAATTCAAGTTGTGAGTAGAATTCCATGACCTCTAATCTCTTCCTAAGTCATTTTAGAGTGTAAAAAGTCATTCCATGCAGCCCTCTTTCTAATTTAGCCATCTTTTTAGAATATATTACTTTGTAGTTATCCATTGCTTACTACTTTTGTATGCAATGAGATAATTTCCAGCATGGTGTTTCTTTTGTTGTAACTCTTTTTCTCAATATCAATTTTAGGTTGTTCCATTTGTATTTGATTTCACATATAGTTTTCTATAATGGAAATAAATTTCATGATTTTTATCTAATACTTGAGTGATATCTAAGTGAGGTCGCCAATGGTGAAGGTGTGTCTCTGCATATAGGAAGAGAGCAGCAAGGATAGATAGTCTATGTTCTAACTGTTATTTCTCCATGTAGAAGTTATGTTATATGAGTGAGTTCTAAGTGAGGCTACCAATAGTGAAGGTGCATCTCTACACATAGGAAGAGAGCAACAAGGATAGATAGTCTATGTTGTAGAGGTAATTCTACATAAATCTTAATACTTTCTTTACTTTTGCATACTTAAAATTTGAGCTAGTGCTAGACATTGTATTTGGGTAATTGTGGAAGATAACCTATGTCGTCCTAAGACCTTCCAAAGCTGCATAGTGGTGTCAATTCATCCCACAATAGTGGTATGAGAGAATTTCAGACACTAGGGACTTTTGAAGGAGGTCAAAGCAACCAACTTAATTCTAGTAAAGCTCTCGGGAAAGGACCTGTAGCAGACCTACAAGGTACATCAATTTCAAAAGTGGATTTTTCAATTTAGAAGCAAACAAGTTAAAAAATATGAAGGGAGCAAGCTATAAGAAGGTAATAATTCTAAGATTTGGATATCCCATCACACTCAAGGGAAGTTTAGGAATCATAGAAGGTTAAGAAATGGCTGTGTTCGCTACCCAAATAGAGAGGGTTGGAGAAAGGAAACTACCACTATTGGACATTTGGGGCTAGCAATTTATTCATGGACAAGGGCTATGGGGATTACTTAGCGGAGTTGAGCCTAGGCCTCAATATGTAGATTCATTCACTCAAGTACATGCAAGAGAATGAATGCATGGATTGAAAGAGATAGGAGAGATATATTCATCTTATCTAAGCACATTAGCAATAGCATGATGGGCCATATCCAAGACTTTGACTCATCCAAGAAGCTTTAAGGGCTTTGGAGAGATCGTAATCCACCTCCTCAAAGGATTACGAGATTCAAATAGCAACATCAATGATTATATTCTCAAGGCAAAAGAGATTGCAGGGGAAATTCCATCAAGGCTGATGATTTGGTAGTTTATCTACTAACTGGGATTAGGGATGATCTCCAATGGAGGAGATTCACTATTTACACATATGTAAGGGACTCATTACTAGATTTTGAGCAACTAGTCACACTCATGGTGATGGACGGATGAGCCTCAATGCTAGTCATTCAATGGGAATGAGCTCCAAGCCTTTATGTAGGTAAAGGCAAAGTAAGAGAGGTGGACACAATAAACGAGGCAAATGTATAGGAAGATCAAACAATGTTCAAGAAATTTCAAGTAAAAACTATAGAGCAAGGGGGAGAAGAGGAAGTCGACCTCTACGAAAGGACTACACAAAAGGTATGGCAAGTAAGGCCACTTTTCAAGGGAATTTTATTCAAAGGATAGCCAAAGAGGATCCAAGAAGAATCAAGGTAACTTTTCAAATGCTTCAAATACACTAGGGAATGATAATCTCTCTGTGTTATATATATATATATATATATATATATATATATATATATATATATATATATGTGTGTGTGTGTGTGTGTGTATGTGTGTGTATATATATACATATATAATATTATGTGTGTGTGTATGTATGTAGCACATACACATGCATACGAACATACACACACACACATACATACATACATACATACATAGATACATACATACATACATACATACATACATGCATACATACATACACACATACATAAAAAATACGCATACATAAACACATGTACACATACATACATACAAAAATTTTACACAAATACATACATACATAAGTACTCACATACATACATACGTAGAAGGCATATGCACACATATACATGCATGCATATATAGCAATGACCAAGAATTCCTCCGAGTTTTAGAGAACAATATGAGGGGAGTCACTTAAATCATACTCGGACTTCTTATCTGCCTCAAAGAACAATCATGCCACCTGCTCCATTAATTATAGATGTGGTCAACCCATTTAACATTCAAGATCACATTACCTTGACCACATCATTGGAATGAGGGCACCCCTCAAGATTATCCACCCACCCAATCACCCTATAGTGCTCAAAGTGTGCTCGCATACCCATCAAATCCAAGATCCAAATAGAGAAAGGTTCTAGGAGAAAGTAAAAATAAAGAAACGGAATGATGTGCTTGACCATGAACCATCTTCCCTAAACTCCACTACCATGAGCCTCCATTAGAAGATGATTAATCCTATCGATTGGATCTATATGGCCTCATTTTGAGTATGATATGACACCTAGTATAGGATCCTTACGTAGGTACTTAGGTCAAAATGGGGAAAGGTTAGAGTGGCATAGGAAAATGGTGCTCCATATAGAGAAGTGTGCCAAATTCAATAGATGCCATAAATATTATTATAAGCACCAACAAATCTCCTTCCCATCTCCATATTCACCTAAGAGTTCTAAAGGAGTTTGTTCTTATGAAACAACTACCAATAGATCTTCCTGAACCAATCACAAATCTATTAATATGTTCTCCCTTTGTTATTTACATCTGGATTGTTTGGAAATGAGCGATTATGCTAATCTACATCCTTTTTCTTTGGAATTCAATTTGCTCTTAGTTTCTTCAACCAACTCATGCATGTGATCTTTCTTCACCAAAAAGGACCACTTCCACACCGCCTCTGGTTCATCAACCTATAGTCTCTTTTCCTCCCGGTACTTATCCACCTCATAGTAACTATGGTTTTGAATGGGCCCAACTAGACTAAATATTGGATCCATTCCACATTATTTAGATCCATTATATTTATTGATGTGGATTATACTATCTATGAAAGCAATGCTTGAATATATTAGATTCTATTGGCCTATATGACTTCAATTCACTACAATTTGATGGTTGAAAGATCACAAAATAATTTTCTTATGTCAAAGTTTTTAGTAGACATTATAATCATCGATGAATTATAGATCAAGCTTATGAAAACTAAGAAATAATCTCATTCCCTTATGCAACCTAAGAGTAAGATAATGAAAGGTTGTGAATCATTGATTGATCTTCTTTCTCTTAGTCTTATAGATAACATGTTAATAGAAGAAATATGACACTTTAAATAGATTTTAAGCCTCAAAAATAAATAAATTGGTTCAAGGAGTAATTTATACTTTAGAAGTCGTGAAAAAAACGATTTGTTAATGCCTATGATAAGCTTATAAGATTGTAGATTTGTACAATCATTATACTTTTTCTAAGATTTTCCTAAAGTAAAAAAGTACCAATTGATTCATGCAAATTGAGGATCTTAAGACACGCGCAGAAACTACTTATAAACAGCTTGAAGTCTTGTAGAAGCATGAGTTTAACTTTGCAAAAGAGTTCAAGAAGCAATATTGAGCTAATGTTAGAAGGACTTCTTCATTATTTGATGCGAATTTGAGATTTGCTTATTTTTTTCTTCTGGAGAGAGAGAAGTGGTTGACCAAACAATATGGTAGGATCGAAGTCCTCCCTGCATGCGAGTTTTAGACCATAGGTGAGATGTTTGTTAAGAAGATTAATTTCTAATATATTCAAGAGTTTTACGAATAATGTTTCAATAAGCATTATAATTTTTGAAATTGTAAATTGCTTCAACACGTTATAAAAGGTGAGTCTAGAAATAATTTTCCGAAAGAGCATTAGTCAATTGAGTTGTAATTGATAATATGTGCATTGGCTACTATGTCTAGAGTTTATCGTAAAGATGATGAATTTATATTATTTTTTGTTATCTGAGCTGATTGTTTAGCACCTAATTGGAAGCAATGATCAATACTAATTGGAAGCAATGATCAATATAATTGGAAGCATTTGGTAATTTGAATTGAATCTACAATGAGTCTGATAAATCAATGTTTAGAAGTGATCCTTGGTGTTGACTAGGAGTGGAATCCTATTCACCTCGTGAAAAAAAAATCCTATAAAATTGTGACTGCTTTGATGAACAGTTCAAATTGAACAATCGCAATACTTATTCACAACCAATTGTTCTAGAGAAAAAGGTCCAACCAATTGTATATCAGCAGATGACATTGCTTATTCCCAAAGGAGAAAAGGCATCTCCTAAACTTTATGTCACCTCATGTGCCAAAACTTTTATTTGTATTACCACTAGAATGTACAAAGAAAAGTGACCCCTTAGGGTTATAGGCATATATACAAGCCCGGGGAAAAACCTCCTAAAGAGAAAAAAAAGTGCCTCGGTGGTCCTATTGTGTTCACACACATCACTACCTAAATATATCAAGAAATCCTCCTCGGGAGTGATGCGGTGAACAAGAAGCTCCACTCAATCCTAAACCTGTCTCCATAGGAGTGGCATTAGGTTTGCAGTCTTCAAGGCCAAAACACTGCAATAGTGTGTCAATATATTTTGTTTGAAACAAATCTATTCCGCCATCAACATGCATAAATTGAATGCCCAAATAATGATGCAAATGCCCCAAATCTAGCATCTCAAATGAGGCATGCAGATCAACCTTAAAATTAGCAATATGCTTCTCATGAGGACCAATGAGCAACATGTCATCAACATACTTAACAATGATCAGGAACACATCATTTTCACGCTTAACATATAAGTTGCTCTTAGTTGGAATGTTCTCAAAACCATGTGCAATGAGGTAGGCATGTGTCTTTTCATACCAAGCACATGCTACTTGCTTCAAACCATATAATGCCTTTCTCAACCTTCACAATTGGTTTTCTTGCCCTTTCTGCACAAAGCCACGGGGTTGAAAAACATACACTTCTTCATGCAAATCACCATGGAGAAATGAAGTTTTAATGTCTAGCTAATGTACATTCAAACCATGATGAGCTCCAAAAGCACAGATGCTATGAACATTAGTCATTCAACATGTAGGAGCAAAGATCTCATCAAAATCAATGCCTCTTTCCTAAGCATAACCCTTTGCAATAAGCCTAGCCTTATACCTATGAATTATTCCATCACGCTTACGCTTGAGCTTGTATATCCACTTAGTGCCAATGACCTTCTTGCCAAGAGGTAGGTCAGTTACCATTTTTCATGATAGCATCATATTCTGATTGCATAGCAACCATCCAGTATTTAGAATTTTGTGCTTTATCTGACGAAACAGGCTCATTCTCATCATAAAGACTAGAGGCAGCCATAGCAAAGCAATATGTTGCAAAAGAAGCACTATGAGAACCTAAACAAGTATGAGGTAATAGAGGTGCATCTAGTTTTCTATCACGCAAAGTCTGCACTAGCCATTTTGCCATAGTTTTTGCTTTCTCAATATCAGCTCTCTCATCAACAAGTACATCATATAAATCTGTATTAGAAATGGAATGATCTGCATCATCACATGAAACCTGTAAATGCTGAGAAGCTTCCTCATTAGGACTAGCACTAGACTATCTTCCTGTAAAAAGAGGCAACAAAGTGTCATACATGTCTTTGAAGCAAACTAATGTCTCATTAGTGCATGAAAGTAATGACTGAATAGCATCTTTCACAGAAACAATATCACGGCTAACCAAAATGCATTTAGTTTGTGAATGATATAGACGATAGCCTTTGCTTTCAAAACTGTACCCAACAAAAATGTATTTCACTACTTTATAATTCAATTTTTGGCACTAATGCATATGCCAGACAAACAAAAACACACAAGTGAGCAAAAGATGGCTTGCAACCATGCCAAGCCTCATATGGAGTGATAGACTACAATGCTTTAGTGGGACACTCGTTAAGTACATATGTTGCACCACACCTAACAGCCTCAAGCTAGAAACTATGTGGGAAAGCCTGAGTTTTGACCATACACCTCACCATCTCCATGAGTGACCTATTCTTTTGTTCAGCAACTCCATTTTTTTGAGGTGTATATGCCATTGTACACTGATGTTTTTGATGGAGAGTGTTAATCTCCAAAAGAACAACCTACTCTTGAATTTAGAGCACCTCTATATCAAGAGTAAGTCAAAAACTTCCTTAATTTAGAGGATCAATGTTCAATTACAAAAGTTTTGGATAAACAGTGAAGAAGATGATTCTACAGAAAGTCTGCTGCACATATCTCTCTCATTGACTTATCAATTGTGTAAAGTTTTTTATTAAACTTTGTACAAGGTGTTGCTTATAGATTGCGCACCTTCTCCAAGTTGAATCACTCCAAAAGATTCAGTAGATCTTGAGAAATGATCTCAACAAGTTACCTATGTCTAAAACTACTCTTCTTAGAAGTCGATTCAGACACCTGTAACTTCTAACACTTGGTTCTCTCAATCTAGAACTCATTTATGCAAATGCTTTTAGCCATAGGTAGATTACCTTCCAACTTAAAGAATGAGTGGTTGCTTGCTCAAAAATTTACACTGTGGAAGGAGAACTGACCAAAACATTAGCATCACATTTTGCGCCTATTTCAAGAAACAGTGAACACTTCTTCACATATGAATGTTCCTACACATAATTCTCACAGCCTGTTACAATTAGGCTCTCAAACTTTAACCATAGACTCATTAACTATGGACTTACACATCTACAAAAGGATTCTTGAATGATCAAGCACAGAAGGAGAATACACAGAAAGATCAGGTGCAACATTTTTCATTTCTGAGAAATTCTTACATCTGAGTAATGAGAGAGATTCTATTCGCTTCTAAAAGATCTATTAACATCTAATTCTCCTCAAAACTTATTCTAACACATTCTCTCCTATTTGTCCCGACATTTTCTTTGTATATATAGGCAAATATTTACAAGCTCATGACCATTCAAAAGTATATGATGAACTGACTCTAAAATAATGTACATATGTATACACATCTTTATCTCCTGGATATGCACTTCCTTCATGCTTCATGACCTGGTCTTTTCTTCAGTCCTTGACTTCAATTCTTCACCCAAAACTTCAATTGTTGATTGTCCTACACCAACAGATCCCCCTCAATCATCAATTGAGGTTTTCTCTATCTTCTTTATGTATGCCATGTCTTTGAATCTCTGTAGCTTTGGTCCATCCAAGCTTTTGGTTAGCATATCACCTATCTGATCTTTTGTTGAGGTATGTATGACTTCAATCTCTTTATCCATCACCTTCTCTCTTAGAAAGTGATACTGAATCTCAATACGTTTAGTACTGGCATGAAAAACAGGATTAGCAGCTAAATACAATGAGCTCATGTTATCTCCATGAATAGTGGGTGTACTCTTAGTAATGTCAAAACTCTTCATAAGAGTCTTAAGCCATATCACTTCCTTTGCAGCTTCAACCATCCCTTTGTACTCAGCTTCTGTGGAGGATAAAGCAACTGTGTGTTGCTTCTTTGAACACCAAGAAATTAACTTATCTCCCACATAACATAAGTATCTGATCTCCTATCATCAGGATTACCTGCCCAATCTGTATCACTATAGATCTTGATGTTTGTATCTGATGTAAAACCATAATACAAGCCTTCTTTGAGTGTACCCTTAATGTTCCTCAACACTCTTTGTCCTGCAATCCAATGTTCTTTTCTAGGACAATGCATGAATTGAGACAATACTCCCATTGTATATGACAAGTCAGGTCTAGTTAATGTTGCATAGATTAGACTACCAACCAAGCTTTGATAAAGCTTCATGTCCTTGAACTCTTCTCCTCCATATCTGCTCAATTTGTGATTCACCTCCATTGGAGTAGGTGCTACCCTGCAATCATTCATCTTAAACTTGATCAACAAGTTTCTCAAATACCTTTCTTGAGTTACATACACCCCATGTTGAGTGTATGAGATCTCCATGCCCAAGAAATATGACAAGTCTCCCAAGTCACTGATTTTGAACTCTTTCTCCATTTGCTTCTTTAAACTTTGAATTCCTTTCTCATCTGTACCTGTAAGAATTATATCATCAACATGGATCTTGCAAACTCAACAAGAGTTCTATTTCTCCTTTCTGCTACACCATTTTGTTGAGGAGGGTACCTGCAAGTAATTTCCCTTTTTATACCTGCATTCCACAAGTAATCACTGAACTCATTAGAGAAAGACTCTCCCCCTCCATCTGACCTTAGTCTCTTCAACTTATGACCTGTAATTCTCTCTGCATACACATGATAATGTTTGAATGTATTGAATACCTCTGACTTATCTTTGATCACATAGATAGTGATCCATCTGGTAGCAACATCAGCATAAATCACATAATACCTTGAACCATTGATACTAAAATCCTTTGATGGTACCCACACATCTGTGTGTACCAATTCAAGCTTCTCTGAATACATAAAACCATGCTTGGAATAAGATTGCTTATGAGCTTTACCTAATTGACATGCTTCATATTTGTATGTCATATGTTGACCTGCAACATTAGGCAACCCAATCGCTGAACCATTGTTAACCATATCTTTGATACCTCTTTCATTGAAATGTCCAAGCCTCTTGTGCCAAAGATCTAACTCAGAGATCTTATGTCCTGCATAGGTGAACAAGGCATGACCAACATTGCCTTGGATCTTCAATGTGAACAATCTTCCTTCTTTCTTCCCTGAAAAAAATTGTTTATACCCATTGCTAGGGTCTTCCACAAACACTCCTTCATTAGTGAACCTAACTTAATAACCTTTTTCAACAATTTGTCCTACACTTATCAGATTCTTAGGTATTGTAGGAACATACAAAACCTTACTCAAGAGAGTACTTCCATCTTTGGCCTTCACTGATCCAATTGACTTCACATTGTGCTTTGTATTTTCACTTGTTTGAACAACATGATTACTTACATTATTCTCCAAATCAGTCATCAAATCTATGTTGCCACTCAGGTGATTGCTACATCCTGAGTCAATGTAGAAGACTCTTTGGTCTTCACTTTGTCTTTCACAAGTTGCATTCATTATCAATGTTGAATCCTCCTTCTGATCTGAAGCATAATTGTAGTAGGTATTGTTGTATTGTTGACTTTGGAATCCTGTACCTGCATTTCTTCCAAAGTAACCTCTACTCCCTCTACCTCTGAAATTACCTCTTTGATTTCTGCCACCTCTTCCTCTTGAATTAAAATTCTGATTATATCCACCATTGTTTTGAGTATTATGCCAACAATCATTAGCTAAGTGATTTGTCTTACCACAAATCCAGCAAGCTTTGACTCCATCTTTATTACTCCTGCCTCTTCCTCTACCTTTGCCACCTCCTCTTCCTCTTAGGAAGTTAGCTTGGCTAGTTGTACCTTCTTCTTCATTTGTTTGTTGCTTTCCTTTGATATTATTCTTCTTATCCTTTGAATACATTGCATGACCTACACTTTTATCACCTTCATCTTTGACATCCTGCTCAACGGTTAACATATGTCCTAGCAACTGATTTAAGTCAGGAGTAAAATGATCAAGTGATAATTTAGTAGACAAAATGAATATCTTCCATTTGTCATCACCTCTCAATCCTGTAAGGATTTGCCTTACCAATTTATCCTCCTCAATATCTCATCAACTGCTCCTAATGCATCTGCAATGTCCTTCATTCTTGTTACATAATCTGAGATGGATTGAGAGGCCTTCTTCTTGAATGTGGTAAATTCTGCCCACAAGGATGCCTTCCTTGACTTTGTGGTGTTTTGGAAATGCTCTTCCAAAGCATTCCATATATCGCTTGCACTTTCAAGAACTCTAATGTGAGGTAGCAAGTAGTCATTGACTGTCATATAGATAATGCTCCTAGCTTGAGCATCTCTCTTCATCCAATTCTTCAAATCTGATAATTCTTCCCTAATTGGAACACGAGGATCTCTGAACTGAGGCTTTTCTTCTTCACCTGTGATATAACTTATCAAATCTTTGCTCATAAGATGAGCTTCCATCCTCATTGACCATGCTGGGTAGTTCTCTCTATCCAATTTCTCTATCTAAAGAGAATCTCCCATCCTTTCTTCTCCTGTGTATTGAATTCTTCAAACTTCATGAGTAACAGATGTACCTTTACTTCGAATGATACTCCTTTTGTCTTCCTTGATGTTGTATGGCCTCCTTCGCAAGCTTTACTCCCAAGTTTTTACCTTTTGAACCTTCAAGTGTTGAATTCTTTACAGCTGCAGCAGTCGGGGTCTTGCTTTCTTCAGTTTTGATGCTTCCTGATCTGATACCACTAATGGAGAGTGTTAATCTCCAAAAGAACAGCCTAATCTTGAAGTTAGAGCACCTCTATATCAAGAGTAAGTCAAAACCTTCCTTAATTTAGAGGATCAATGTTCAATTACAAAAATTTTGGATAAACTGTGAAGAAGATGATTCTACAGAAAGTCTACTGCACATATCTCTCTCATTGACTTATCAATTGTGTAAATGTTTTGATAAAACTTTGTACAAGGTGTTGGCTATAGATTGCTCACCTTCTCCAAGTTGAATCACTCCAAAACATTCAGTAGATCTTGAGAAATGATCTCAACAAGTCACCTATGTCTAAAATTGCTCTTCTGAGAAGTCGATTTAGACACTTGTAACTTCTAACACTTGGTTCTCTCAATCTAGAAGCCATTTATGCAAATGCTTTTAGCCATAGGTAGCTTACCTTCCAACTTAAAGAATGAGTTCTTGCTTGCTCAAAAATTTACAGTGTGGAAGGAGAACTGACCAAAACATTACATCAAATTTTGCACCTGTTTCAAGAAACAGTGAACACTTCTTCACATATGAATGTTCCTACACATAATTCTCACAGCCTCTTTACAATTAGGCTCTCAAACTTTAACCATAGACTCATTAACTATGGACTAACACATCTACAGAAGGATTCTTGAAATGATCAAGCACAGAAGGAGAATACACAGAAAGATCGGGTGCAACTTTTTTCATTTCTGAGAAATTCTTACATCTGAGTAATGAGAGAGATTCTATTCACTTCTAAAAGATCTACTAACATCTAATTCTCCTCAAAACTTATTCTAACACATTCTCTCCTATTTGCCCCGATATTTTCTTTGTACATATAGGCAAATATTTACAAGCTCATGACCATTCAAAAGTATATGATGAACTGACTCTAAAATAATGTACATATGTATACACATCTTTATCTCCTAGATATGCACTTCCTTCATGCTTCATGACTTAGTCTTTTCTTCAGTCCTTGACTTCAATTCTTCACCCAAAACTTCAATTGTTGATTGACCTGCACCAACAGTTTTATCCCATGTTCAGCCAAAAATGCATTAAAATTAGAAGATATATATTCCCTCCTAGATCAGAATGGAGGGTGCCCATTTTACATGCTCACACATTTTAAGCCAAAAACAAAAAATACTTGAAGCACATAAACACTTCGGAATTTTCTTTCAATGGATATACCCATGCATGCCTGGAAAAATCATCAATGAAAGTCATGATGTAAAGATAGTTTCCAAAAGAGGATGTTTGCATAGGACCATAGACATCACTATGAACAAGCTACAATTTTTTAGTATCTTGAATTGAACCATCTTTTAGGAATAAGGAATGCTGCATTTTCCCCAAAATACAGCCTTCACATACATGTTTACCAAGTGCCTCAAGTTTGGAAAAAGAGGACATCATTTCAGATTTCTACAAGCATAGCAAACTAGCAAAATTCAGATGACCAAAGCATGCATGCCAAAGCTTTGCATCTGACATAGCCTGAGAATCATGTACTGCACATGCTTAATTATCCATAGATGTTTCATAATCTTTGAGCTTATACAAGCCACGACATAAAATGATAGAAGAAATAATGACATCTTTATTTGATGGATCATGAACTGTATATCTGTCATCAAAAAATTTCACAACCAAGCTAATCTTGGCTAAATCTAAAACTCATACAAAATTCTTCTTGATCCCTCACATAAATAAAGCATTCGACAATGTAAAAGAACTACCATCAGTAGTAGTCAGAATGATCTTACCATTTCCCATGGTAGGATAAGAGGAGTTGTTGGCACATGTGATAGTATTCCCTATAGGGGCAGGCTCGAGTGAAGTGAAGAAAATGCATTGCGAGGTAATATGTCTTCTTGCCTCACTATCAAAGTACCAAACATCTGAGTCTACTATAGACATACACTGTTCATGAGAAGATGGGCCATAACTGCAAACAGTGGTAAATGCCCATTCTTCATTCTGCACAAGATTAACAGAATTTGTTTTGGGTGTAGGGGCCTCTTCAACAACCATTCCAACCTCTTTTCGGTGTAGGGGCCTCTTCAACAACCATTCCAACCTCTTTCTTCCTTGCCTCTTTAGCATTTAGTTTTGGACAATTCTTTATGACATGATCATTTCCTTTACAGTGTTTGGAAAACAATTTTTGCTTTTCTATTTTCTTCCTGTCTCTATCATCCTTCTTTGATTGTGCAGAATTAGTAGATTTCTGCTTACTAATTGAAGAGCTCCATTTATCTTTGCCCTTCTCACTATCGAGGAACACTTGATCTACAACATGCATAATCGACCTATTTTGCCTAGACTGATCTTCCTGCAACAGAACAGAGAGTAACTCTTCAAATTTTAAGGCATTTGGATTTCCTTTCATCATCAAACAAAGAGTAGAAGCAAAACTCTGATATGAATCGGGAAGACCATTCATAACAGTCTGTGCAAGTGAACTGTTAGGCAAGACTTCGTTAGTAGAAATCAACTATTCCTTCAAATTTTGATCTTTGTTAGAAAACCGTCCATGAAGTCTCCTTCATTCATGTGCTCACTCTCCAATTGTTTTTGGAGGTAAGCAATACCAACCTCATTCCTTGTGTGTTATAAAGTGGTAAGTGTATCCCAAGCATCCTTTGTTGTTGTGTAAGAGCAAATGTGAGGAATAATGGCACATTCCGACAAGAGGAACTTTGGCCAAAGTCTACTTTCCTTGGAAGCTTGACTTAATTAAAAGTATTCGTGAAGCTAGGAATAGTACACATGGGATCCCTCCTCCGTATCCCCCAAAGCAAAAGTTCGACAAAATTACACACCCAAAGACGATACATGGGATAACTTGTGCGAAGGCACTCGTTTGTAGTTGGCCTATACATGACCTAAGGTCCATATTCTATCCGATTGTTGGAATGGGTTGAACCCCCACCTCTGCCTCAAGAGGAGAATGATTCAGCCAAGCAAACCAACACGCATGGATTGAAATTTTGTTGTTTGTTCCACTGCTGCTTTGTGAACACAACCTAATTCACACTCATCTCGACCTTTTGAAGTCTTGACTTCGCCGTAGGGCTTTTCCTTGACGAGACTTGTCAAGAGCACGTGAAGTCATCGCTTGTCGATAATTTTTTGTCGTTATGGAGAATCTGAGCTTGTAGCTTTTTTTTTTTTTGCTTTTTTTCCTTCTTTTTTAAGGATCCGGATGCTAGTACATTCTGATGTGGACAGTTTTCGCGTGCCAGTCTACTGCTCGGCCATGGCGTAGAAGTGTCAACCCAATGTCGCTGAAGCAGAAGACAAAGATTTTGTATGATGGTAACAGGGCCCAGGGTTTGATATGCCGCTCGTGACCTGCCCGTCACCAAGATGTAGTTCAGAAAACGTCAGCGTAATCGTCTATCAGCGGATTCGTTGCCTTCGTGATGGATTTTCAACTCTGGGAATGATGCCGCCCAGACATGGCGTCAAAGTATCAACTCAAGACCCATTATACAGGACAAACATCGTGTGAAGTCTACTTGGATCTCGAGGACAACCAGCGAAGAATACT
This sequence comes from Ceratopteris richardii, assembly GCA_020310875.1. Classification (NCBI taxonomy): domain Eukaryota; kingdom Viridiplantae; phylum Streptophyta; class Polypodiopsida; order Polypodiales; family Pteridaceae; genus Ceratopteris; species Ceratopteris richardii. The sequence continues at coordinate 16,461 of MU264079.1, forward strand.
TAGCAGGCATCTACGAAACTCGTCAGCCGTCGAGTCTGCGACGCAGCTGATAAGAGGTCATGTGAATCTGTGTACAAGTTGTTGCCTCCAGTATATACTAGCTTCTCGAGGGCTAACAACTATGGTATGGTTTTTTGGGTAGTAAGTAAGCCACGCTAGGACCGCTTTCAGAACTACTACTCAACCACCTCCTCAGATGCTCATTAATCATGGCTGTCGTGAGCTTGTTTTGGGCCAAGTACGTGCTTGAGATTCCTCTAGGTTTCGATGAAGTTTTGGGTTGTTCCGTCTCCATAGGAGTGTATTGAGGATGCTTATGGTCCTCATAAATCTGGGCATACTTGATCGCCTACTCAAATGTCTTTGGTGCATTTCTTCATAGCTCTCTCTTGATGCTTTATCTAAGCCCCTAACAAACCCTCTTGTTTTCTCGAAGTCATCCAATCCCTTAAGTTTAAAAATGATCTCTCTATAGTGGGAAATGTAGATCATCAAAGGCCTATCTCTCTAGGTGATCTTATCCCACTCATCCTAGTTCCTCTCTTCCTCATTCTCAGGAAGAAACTCTTTTAGAAAAAGAGTTTCAAACTGAGCCCAATCTATGGGGATAGAGCTCACCTCCTTGAGACTCATCCACCACTTATAAGCATGCGGGCCAAGTGAGAGACTCACCTCTAGCACATGGTAGTCAGGTAGGGTGTCCATTAGTTGATGCAAATCATTCCACTTTTGCAAAAAAGTGTAAATTGCATCCTTATTTCTATCTCGGTCATCGCCCGTAAAAGTAGGTGGCTTCAAATATTTTAGGAAGGGAGCTTCCTAGAGATCTCTCCTTTGTGTTTACTAGGAAAAGAAAGATCTTTCCTAGTCATCTCTAGAGGAAGAGTAGGAGTTTCTCTTTCCTTCCTAGCTAGGAAAGAGGTGATATGTGTCTCAAGTGAGATCATTTGATACTTAAGCTGCTCAATGAGAGATGTCATGCTACTCATGCCTCTCTCTAACCTAAGGGTCTCTTCCTTTAAGTTTGCAAATCGTTCATGAGTAACAAACTCATCAAGAAGTTCCTCATAAGTATACTTGTCTTGTTGAGGTTATTTTTCCTCTAGATTTTCCTCAATTTCGTGCTCAAGCTCTACCTCTTCTATCCTATGGTCTGGGTCCTCTAGTTGTTCTTTAGATGGAGAAGTGTGTTCTATTTTTTTTCCCCTTATAATCCATGTTTCACTCCCCCCCGTTTACTAACTAGAGTATGTGAAAAGAATGGAAATAAACTTTAAATATGCAAGAAGAAGAGAAATATGACACTAGAGCACTTTTCTATTATAAAATGAAGCTAGGGAAGTGAAATCCAAGTGATCTTTCAAGCATGAAGGCACTGATCTTCAATCCTCGCCAGGACCAAGAGAAAACTTGATTCAGATTCCAAATGATGAAAAACTAGGCCCAGAAGTGGACACCTAGTTTCTACTAAAGCACTGTAGAGGCTTTTGGTTGACCAAATATTCACTAAATGAATCAACATTTATTGGTCGATGAAGCTTACAAGTGTAGCTTTGTAACCTAACAAAGATTTCTCAAATCGGATGTTGTATCACCAAGCTATGGTCCAAAGAAGGCAGTTATGTCAAGATAAGGAGTGGAAAAGCAATTCTCCATGAAGGGATGACTTTGGAAGGCTCAAACTAAGAACTTGGAGCTTTTCAAGCTAATCCCATGATCCATAGCCCAAGTCCACAATCTATAATACATATGTACATGATTGCTTTCCCAAATTCTCCATCCAAAGCATAGTTCTTGTGCCCCAAAACTTGAAAAAAAACTTGTTTCTCAACTAGGTTGATTACCTCTATACCCTTTTTTGGAGCACTCAATGTAGAGCAACAAGCAACATGCGGTAAATCCCACATATGGGAGCAGAGTGGTTTTTAGGTGCATAAATTGAGTGCTTGAAGTTTTATTCTCCAAACCAAGAGGGAGGGTGGAGAGCGATAGCCTCGTGGGTTGCTCTTCTACGTGTGCTCTCTGTGAGCTCCAGTGTGAAGCGAAGAGTCTTCACTTGGGCATGGGTTGCTCTTCTGCGTGTGCTCCTTTGTGAGCTCCGGTGTGAAGAGTCTTCACGTGGGTGTCCATCCATCCTTAAATGCATTCGTGCATCGCCTGCTCTAACACCAGTATCACGTTTCTCTCGATGAATCCCTCTATTTTGGAATTACTCCTTGTTGGCACAAATTCCCAGACTAATGAAGAAGGTGACCGAATAAGCATTTGGACTGCATACACAGCGATCACTGATGTTTGTAATTGCCCAACCACATACTAAAAAAATTAATCTCTTCTTCCCTCATATGGATACTCCCAAATGGCTACACACATGGGTGCCACTTGGCACTCATGTGTGAGCCCATCTAATAAGGGTAAGAGGTGGTTCACACCTCTCTCCTAGGAGTTCTCCACATAACAGTGGTTTTAGCCACTACACCAAGGTGAGTTCAAGAATATAGACTAGGTGCTAAAAGCATTCATTATGCAATCCTCCAAAAGTGGCATCAGACACAATACTTCATTGTTGATATCCAACTTCAAGCAGACACCCCAAGAAATGGTTAGACTAGCACAAAGAAGACTTAGAAAATACCTAGAAAGATATGTTATCCTAGAACTACCCACATTAACCAAACAAGTGGCCTTGTTTTTAGATGGCTTAGTAAGTGCCAAGTTAAGATCATATGTGTACTTGAAAGATCCTAGATCCATAGAACAATGTGTGCAAATGTGCATAGAGATAGAGGATAACTTGTGTGAAGAGTTAGAGCTTTCTAAGATCTATAAAGACTGAGATAGTGCTACACGTTTCACCTAAACCATCTACATCAATTGAAGAATTGGAAGAGAAAGTGGCTCAGAAGTTAGGAGTTGCAAGTAAGCATAATCCTAGGATGGTCTCGGTGAAATGATGTTACTGTGGAGGAGACCACATGGCTAATGTTTGCGGGATCATGGCTCAACCCCAAGGAAACCCTAATAGACCATATTGCACTATTGAGAGAAAATACACAAACCATATGGCTCAAGATTTTTTTTACAATAGGCAAGCTATCAGACAAACTTATCAGCAACCTTACCAACAAGGTAGGTATTAGAACCAATACCGACAGCCGTATTATAAGCCACAAGAACAATATCAACCTCAATACCAACAATAATATCAGGCACCATATAGGCCACAATTGGTCCTAGGAAACCAACCAATGCCTCCTGCCAATGTGATCCCAATTAAGTATGCAGTGGTAGTGGAGAACCCTAATAGAGCATTGGTGCTGATGACCCCTTTGGTCTCAAAAAATGACCCTCATGCTCAAAGTTTTGACTAAACCCATGAAGATAGTCCATAAGCTTATTATATAAAGTCACCCGAGCATAATGAGATGTATCTGTACCAATATGACACACCACATATGGGGACAAATTGGGAGCCAGAATACACTAATGTCATGTATACGAATCCTAACCCCTAGCTCCAATTGAGACAAATGAGACCACAAGCCCCTAGAGTACCATGTTTTAGATGTGAGGGTGACCATTTCATTCATGAATGTCCCCACCCACCGGCTCTAGGACAAGGATAGAACATCACAATACAAGGCTTTTGTCTTGAGTGCAGTAAAGAACATCTCCCAAAAGGTTGTCCAAGGAACCCCTCTAGTGAACCCAAGGTTACACCTATTAATGTGGTAGGCTTAGTGTTGGATTCAAGTGCAAGTAGCCTTAACATGGCTCCTATGTAGGCACTCACTAGGGCACAAGCCTTAAAATAGGCTAAACTAGCTGAACAATCAAAGTCAAGTGAATTAGGAGAGCCTAGTAAGTGGAAAACAAGAACATGGAAGGATACTAGGGACAAGGCCAATCATAAGTGGGCTAGAATGTTTGCATTTCTACGGCTTACTAGAGAGACTAGAGCAGTTCGAAAATAAGCCATAGGTTCTTATACCCTGATAAGCTCAACCAATTGTTGAAAGAGAAATCTCGCGACCAACGAAAGTTTATCTTCCTGATTCCATGGATGCTAGAACACCTCTTTCAATTGAACAATACTCTCAAGAGTTCTTGCACAAAATACAAGAAGAGAAATGGGCCAAGGAGAAGGGTGATCCCCCTCTTATTCCTAAAATTGATGATCTTCATGATCAATCTCCCCAAGACATTCCATCTATTTATGAAGAACAAGCAGAGCAACAAGAAGATGAAAATATTAGATTTTGAATCCAATTCTTTACATTGGTTGCCACAATTCACACACCCATGGGAATTTGAATCTCTTCAGATATGAGATCCCACAATATTGATAAGAAATGAAAACTCAATCGCGAGATCGGTTAGAGACCCAGCCTACACACCATTTATCTTTGTAGATGAGGAATTTGAGCCTCATGGTTGGGCATAAATCTTAGCCACCACGAACATGACTATCAATGAACAACAATGGATGCCTCATTGTGATGAGGAGGGTTATGATATCTCTTTGTTCATGTGTGGATCCTTGCTAGAAGAGTGTGAGTCTAATGAGGTCATAGAAGAACAAGAGGAAATCAATGATCTAGAGTCCATTGTGATCGATAGTTGCATTGACTAAGAGGAGCACTATCTAGAAAATGTAGGAGTATTTACCCAAAAAGAAGAAGAAGCTCTCACAAGCATTAAATATAAATTCAAGAGAGGAAAGTGAAGGTAGTCAAAAGAAAAAGAAAAGAAAAGTAGTGAAACAAGGAGATGAGGAATCATTGTTCGAAAAAACCAAAAATTGACATATGAGGTTGACGATCGAAAAATTTTGGTACAAATGCCTAAGAGAGAGGCCATCACAAGAAGACCTAAGTGCAAAAGAAGAAGTAGAGCTTGTATCTTTATTAAGGGAATATATGGATTTTTTTGCATGGACCTATAGAGACCTGAAGAGGGTAGATCCAAAAATATGCTCTCATATGAATCCCATGATGGTTGATGCCAAGCCTATCAAATAGAAGTCCTACACATATAATGATACTTATGCAACCAAAATAAAAGAAGTAATCAATAGACAAATTGAAGCTAGATTTATCTATGAGATTGAGCACACTGAATGGGTGTCCCCCATCATAGTGGTGCCAAAGAAGAATTGGAACTTGTGGGTGTGTATTATCCTTAAAGACGTTAATGCTGCTACGATCAAAGATAGCTATCCGCTTCCAATCACCGAGAATTTATTGGATCATGTTGCAGATAAAGAAGTTTATATCTTCCTTGATAAATTTTCAGGTTACAACCAAGTAGCCATTGCCCCAGAAGACCAACAGAAAGAGCTTAGAAGTATATGTGGAAGATTTATGTGCTCAATACTAAGAAAGAAGACACCACATACCAAAGCTCAAATAGATCTTCAACAAGTGTAGAGAATATTTAGTTTGTTTGAACCTAGAAAAGTGTGTGTTCATGGTACGTCAAGGTAAGATCTTAGGATTTATTATATCTAAGAACGTAATATCAATAGATGAGGACAAAGTAAGAGCCATATTAGGGTTGTAGAGGCCAAGGAACATTAAAGAGGTACAAGCCTTTATGGGCCATTGTGGATATTATCGTAGTTTTATCCACAAGTATTGCGATCATAGCTAAACCTCTTTATGCTCTGTTGAAAATTTCTAGTGGAATGACAAATGCAAAAATTCCTTCAATAAAATGAAGAGATGTTTGTGCACAACACTAGTACTGACCACTCTTTATTGGAATAAACCATTCCATGTCCATGTAGATGCATTCATTTATGCAATAGGATGTGTGCTAGCACATGTTGGAGTTAGACCTCTGCAGAAACACGCGAACAACACAAGGAAGTAGAAGAAGAAGCTTGGAGCACAACACACAATACTGAATGTATTACTAGAGAATGTACAAAGATAAGCAGCCCATTAGGGCAATAGGCGTATATACAAGCCGGGGAAAAAAACCTCCCAAAGAGGGAAAAAAGTGCCCCGGCAGTCCTACAGTGTTCACACACATCACTACCTAAATATATCAACAAATCCCCCCTGGGAGTGATGCGGTGAACAAGGAGCTGGCACTCATGTATAAGGAAGTGCCAAGCTATGTGGAAATCACTCCACAAAAGGAAGTAAGCCCAAAGCTTTGCGGAAAGCTTCAAACTTCTCCCTAGGCAGAGCCTTCGTGAAAAGGTCTGCAATGTTCTCCTACGTGGGCACATATGCCAAGCTGATCTCCCCAATAGAGAACCTCTCCCTGACATAGTGATAATGCACCTCAATGTGCTTAGTGCGAGCATGGAACACAGGGTTCCTCGCAACTACCAATGCGCTCTGACTGTCAGTGAAGATGGTGGTGGCAGAAGACTGACCAACACCCAAATCAGCCATAAGGCATCTAAGCCACACACACTCAACAGACGTTGTGAAAGCTGCCCTATACTCAGCCTCACAACTGGAAGTGGCCACAGTAGGCTGCTTCTTGCTCAACCAAGATATACATGAGCTACCAAGCATGAAGCAAAAACCACTGGTGGACACACGAGTGTCATAGCAACCAGCCCAATCTGAGTCAGAAAAAGCATGCAAATCTGGCGGTAGTGATCCCCCTTGGGAAAAAACAACCCAAGTAGCCGAGTACCACTCAAGTAGCAAAAGATGTGCTTAACTGCCTTCCAATGCGTGACTCCTGGGCGATGCATAAAACATCTGTGAGACAACAAACTGAATATCTGGCCGAGTAATGCATAAGTAAATCAAGCATCCAATAGCCTGCTGATAGAGAACATCATCAAATGCATCTCCAGCATCATGAAGACTCAATCGTAAACTTGTCTCCATAGGAGTGGCAATAGGCTTACAGTCTTCAAGGCCAAAACGCTACAATAATGTGTCAGTATATTTCATTTGACACAAAGCCCACCATCAACTTGCATAAACTGAATGCCCAAATAGTGATGCAAATGCCCCAAATCAGACATCTCAAATGAGGCATGCAAATCAGCCTTGAAATCAGCAATATGCTTCTCAATAGGACCAGTGAGCAGCATGTCGTCAACATAGACAACAATGATCAGAAGCACATCATTAGCACGCTTAACATATAAGCTGCTTTCAGTTGGACTGTTCTCAAAACCATGTGCAATCAGATAGGCATGTATCTTCTCATACCAAGCACGTGGTGCTTGCTTTAAACCATATAATGCCTTCTTTAACCTGCACACCTGGTTTTCATGCCCTTTCTGCACAAAGCCACGGGGCTGAAAAACATACACTTCTTCATGCAAGTCACCATTCAGAAATGCTGTTTTAATGTCCAACTGAGGTACATTCCAACCATGATGGGCTGCAAGTGCACAAATGCTCCGAACAGTAGTCATACGGCATGTTTGTGCAAAGGTCTCATCAAAATCAATGCCTCTTTCCTATGCATAACCCTTTGCAACAAGCCTTGCCTTATACCTGTCAACTGTACCATCAGGTTTACGCTTCAGCTTTTATACCCACTCAGTGCCAATGGCCTTCTTACTAGGATGCAAGTCACATAAAGACCATGTACCATTCTTCATTATAGCATCATATTCAGATTGCATAGCAGCCATCCAATTTTTTGAATTTTGTGCATCATCAAAAGAAACAGGCTCATTCTCATCACAGAGACTAGATGCAGCCATAGCATAACAATCCGATGCAAAGGAGGCACTATGAGAGCCTGAACGAGTACGATATGACAAAGGTGCATCTAATTTGTTGTCACGCAAAGTCTACACCAGCCCTTTTGGCATAGTTTTTGCCTGCTCAATATCAACTCTCTCATCAACAAGTGCATCATGTAAATCTGCATCAGAAATGGAATGATCTGCATCATCATATGAAACCTGCAAAGGCTGAGGAGTTGCCTCATTAGGACCAGCACTAGAATGTCCACCTGTAAAAAGAGGCATCAATATCATACATGTCTTTGGAGCTAACAGATGTCTCCTTAGTATATGAAAGCAATGGCTGAATAACATCTTCCACAAAGACAACATCACGACTAACTTGAATGCGTTAAGTCTGTGGATGATACAGACGATAGCCTTTACTTTCATAATTTTACCTAACAAAAATACATTTTACTGCCTTATCATCCAATTTTCTACGATGTTGTTCAAGCAGTAGTGCATATGCCAAACAACCAAAAACATGCTCATGAGCAACAGATGGCTTGCGGTCATGCCAAGCCTCATATGGAGTGATAGACTGCAGCGCTTTAGTGGGACACATGTTCAATATATATGTTGCACATATAACAGCCTCAAGCCAGAAACTATGCGGTAAAGCCTGACTCTTGACCATGCACCTCGCCATCTCCATGAGTGACCTGTTCTTTCATTCAGCAACTCCATTTTATTGAGGTGTATATGGCACTGTACACTGGAGTTTTATCCCATGTTCAGCCAGAAATGCATTAAAATCAGAAGACATATATTCCCCCCCTCAATCAGAACGGAGGGTGCCCATTTTACATGCTGACAGATTTTCAGCCAAAACCAAAAACTGTTTAAAGCACATGAATACTTCAAACTTTTCTTTGAGTGGATACACCCATGCGTGCCTGGAAAAATCATCAATGAAAGTCACGAAGTAAAGATAATTTCCAAAAGAAGGTGTCTGCATAGGACCACAGACATCACTATGTACAAGCTGCAATTTCTGAGTAGCCCGAACTGAACCATCTTTTGGAAAGGATGAACACTTCATTTTGCCCAAAATAGAGCCTTCACAAACATGTTTTCCAGGTGCCTTAAGTTTGGGCAACGAGGACACCATTTCAGATTTCTGCAAGCATAGCAAAACTAGCAAAATTCAGAATACCAAAGCGTGCATGCCAAAGCTTTGCATCTGACATAGCCTAAGAATCATTTACTGCACATGCCAAATCATTTACAGATCTTTCATAGTCTATGAGCTTATACAGCCCACGACATAAAATGCTAGAAGCAATAATCACATCGCCATTTGACAAATCATGAACTATACACCTGTCATCAACAAATTTCACAACCAAGCCAATCTTGGCTAATGCAGAAACTGATAATAGGTTCTTTTTGATCCCTGGCACAAATAAAGCATCTGACAAAGTGAAAGAACTACCATCAAGAGTAGTCAAAATGATCTTACCAACTCCCATAACAGGATAAGAGGAGTTGTTGGCGCATGTAACAGTATTCCCTGTAGGGGCAAGCTCGAGTGAAGAGAAGAAATTGCGCTGCGAGGTAATATGTTTGGTCACCCCACTGTCAAAATACCAAACATCTGAGTCTACTGCAGACATGCACTGCTCATGAGAAGATGGGTGAAAACTGCAGACAGTAGTAAACGCCCATTCTTCTTCCTATAGAAGATTTGCAGACTCTGCTTTTGGTGTAGAGGGCCTCTGCAACAACCATTCCAGCCTCTTTCTTCTTTGCCTGTTTAGTAGCCAGTTTTGGACAGTTCTTTATGATATGATCATTCCCTTTACAGTACTTACAAAACAATTTCTACTTTTTTTATTTCTTCTCATCTTTATCTTCCTTCTTCGAATATGCAGAATTAGCAGATTTCTGCTTACTAGTTGAAGAGCTCCATTTTCCTTTGCCCTTCTGACTAGCCAGGAAAGCTTGATCTGCAACTCGCATAATGGACATGTTTTGCCTGGACTGATCTTCCTGCAACAGAACAGAGACTAACTCCTCAAATGATAAGGCATTTGGATTGCCTTTCATCATCAACCGAAGAGTAGAAGCAAACTTATATGAATCAAGAAGACCATTTAGAACGGTTTGCACAAGTGAGCTATCTGGTATAACCTCATCAGCAGAAATCAAATGTTCCTTCAAGTCTTTGATCTTCGTTAGGAAAGTGTCCATAGAATCACCTTCATTCATGTGCTCACTCTCTAACTGTTTTCGGAGGTAAGCAACACGAGCCTCATTCCTAGCTTGGTACAATGTGGTAAGTGTATCCCAAGCATCCTTAGCTGTTCTGCAAGAGCGAATATGAGGAATAATGACATGTTTGACAGACAAAGCTATCAATGCATATGCCTGGGCATCTTTGCCATCCCAACGAATCTGCTCTACAATAGGTGCAACAGAAATAGCAGCACGAACAGGAATATGCACAATATCATCTTCGACACCATCTTCATCAGCTCCAGCACCTGCATTTGCAGTACTTGTAGTTGCAGGTGTAACAAGACGTCTTTCATCACCCTACACAATGTTCCAAAGTCCTTTTGCAACCAATACATGTCGCATCATATAAGCCCATAATGGGTAGTTGGTACCATCCAACTTATCCTCAACAACCAACATACGAAATACATCACTGCTTTCAGCCATGGCCGGTGACTAAAATACCTTGATGCAAAAATTGACTGTATCTCAAAAAGTTGAACAGAACTGCCTAGACGAGTTCTGCTAGACCTGTAGCAGACTTCGAGACGCTTAAACTGGCGAACAAAAGTAGTATATAGCTTTGGCACAAAAAGATGAAATAGCTTGCACAAGCGCTACGATAGTGTGTTCGGAGGTCGAAACGAGCTCACATCGCGATTTCAGCACCATATAGTGAAGTTGTTTTGATCTCGGAAACACGCCGAGTATGCTCACCAAAATTCGTGCAATTCTGAGACTGAAAACGGAGGAGTGTTGACGACGCCCTAGATGAAGCGACGACCTACTCTGATACCAATTGTTGGAGTTAGACGTCTACGGAAGCACGTGAACAGCACAAGGAAGAAGAAGAAGAAGCTTGGAGCACAACACACAATATTGAATGTATTACTAGAGAATGCACAAAGATAAGTAGCCCATTAGGGCAATAGGCATATATACAAGCCGGGGGAAAAAAACCTCCTAAAGAGGGAAAAAAGTGCCTCGGCAGTCCTAGAGTGTTCACACACATCACTACCTAAATATATCAACAACACAACCCACAATTAAAGGAAATCTAGATTTGCCTATAGCATATGCTAGAAGATAGCTAAACACAATTGAACAAAACTATACAAAAATCGAGAAGAAGACTTAGGCATGGTATATGCTGTAAAGAAGTTTAGAGACTATCTATTGGCCAACAAGTTCAAATTTTTCACTGATCATCAAGCTTTATTATATTCGATCAATAAATCTTGCAATACAAGAGCTTAGTAAGGTGGTTCCTCTTACTAATGGAATACGGCTTTGAAGTGGTTTTTAGGAAAGGTAGGACACACCTCACAGTGGATCACCTTTCTTACATCACTTCAAGAGAATCACCACAAGGAGTGTCTGATGAACTACTCGATGCTTATCTATTCAATTTAGAAGTTGTTCCTAAATGGGAAAATAAGTTGGTATCTATGCTGACCTTTGGACCCACAAATAAGAATGTGAAAATGAACAAAGATGAAATTATAAAATCACAAAAATATCAAATATTGACAGGAAATATGTACAGAAGAGATACAGAGGGTGTATTAGCTTGTTCTATCGAGGAGGATGAACATAGTAGTTGATTGCAACAAGCCCATGAAGGATTGCTAGGAAATCACTGTTCAAAACAACAAACATTGCGCAATTTGAAAGGTTTAGGAGTGTATTGGTCTGTGTAATTCCAAAGTGGAGTGCTCCATTGGTAGAATTTATGAGATCAGGAACACTACCTAGTGAGGCTAGTCTAGCAAGAAAACAAAGCTTCAAGCAAGAGGCTGAGGACTATGCCTTGGTAGGAGACAACCTATACCAAAGAGGCAAAGATGGTTACTTAAGACTTTGCATTCTCGAATCATACTATTTTACAATCTTAGAGATTGCACATAGCGGTGTTGCAGATGGACACTTCGGGTCTGATCGAGTAATTAACACCATTATATTCTCAAGACTTTGGTGGCCCACTCTTCATATGGATGCACTTACCTATGTGAAGAGATATGACACTTGCCAACATGCACAATATCTGATCAGAAAAGATGAGATGCCTTTGAGGCTAATGATGGGAGGATGCACATTCTTGAAGTGGACCATATACTTTGTAGGCCCTATTAACCCCCCGTGTAGAAACTCCCATGTAGAGTACATTATTTTAGCCATAGATTAGTTTACAACATGGGTATAAGTCAAAGGCACTACAAAGAACGATGCTCAAATCAGAGCTAAGTTCCTATTTGAGAACGTGTTCACCAGACACAGGTTACCAATAGAGTTAATAAATGATAGAGGTACACACTTCTTGAACGAAGTCTTTGAAACCCTTCTCCAAGGATTTTGGTGATACATAAGAAGTCTCCCCCTATCATCCGCAAGCTAACGAACACGTTGAGAACACAAATAAGATCCTATGTAATGTATTGAAAAAGCTGGTAAATAATAAATGCTCTGATTGGGGTAAACAACTTCATCATGTTGTTTGCGCTTATCGAGTTGCCTATAAATTGGTACTCAATGCCACCTGATTTCATATGTTCTTTGGAGAAAATGTTGTGTTACCATTAAACTTTTTATCTAGACTTTAAAATGAGCACAAGAGCATGAGTGGAATGGACATGAGTAGTCCTCTGTTGGGGGATTCTTTGACAAGAAGGAGTTTGAGGGTTTGTAGGAGAAAATGGAAGGACCAAAAGAGAAAATACACCTTGGAAGTCTCTGCCGTTTGATTACAGTAAGAAAAGTACAATGTTTGAAATACAAGATACACCAATACCTCTGTGCACAATCCCGCAGAGTGCCCAATTACAAAATATCCAATATCCCAATGTCCTCTTGCTGCCGACCTCCTCTGCAACAAACCTCCACCTGCTTCAAGCTTCTCCTTGTGCACACCTTGCACCAAGCTTCCACAAAGGGGGAGGAGTGAATACCTGCTGTCGGCAAGCGTACACTGCAAAAGGACCTTGAGATACTTGGGGGAACTATAGCTTAGCACTTCTCTGCACCAAAATCCTTGGTCACCCTCTATGCACCTTGCACTTTCACTTCTGTGCGACGTACTCTGGTGACCCTTGCACTTCTCTCTCTTGCTCCACTTAGCCTATGCTCTCTTGCTTACTCTAACCTTGGTCCAAGAATGGCCCTTGCCTTGATTTGAGTGTGTCGATCACGTACGCTCCTAACTGCAAGTGAATCTTGGTGCTCACTTTGATGTCCCAAGATTGCTCTCACAAGTGGCAGCCAACTACTCACTGTTTTGTCCTGTAGTGACTTTAGTCTAAAACCAAAAATTTTAATGGGGGGCCATACTTTCACCTGTGCGTACACTTTGCCGCTTCACATGCCTTCACATTTCCTTTTAATTCTTCACTTTTGCACATAAGGGGGGTTCACCTGAACCTTCCAAAACACTTTAAAACACACTTTGAACCTTAGGGAAATTAGAGAAAGTACCTCTGCAACCTGCAACCTATTTTCTCCGATTTACCCTTTGTGGACAATTCATTGTGCACTACCTGTGCACTTTGACACCTGCACTTACGCACTTTGACTTTGCACCTATTGACTTTGACCTTGACCTTGTTGACT
>MU264080.1:0-27500 GCA_020310875.1 Ceratopteris richardii
GCTCTGGGGGGAATAGTACTGGATGGGTGACCTCCCGGGAAGTACCGGGAACCTCTATATTCCTTGATCGTTGAGGTCCTCCCTCGCGCGCAGCCAACGGCGCCAACGGTGACTTCGGTGACTCGGATGACAAGGTATGCCAAGGTCTATGCCTTGGTCGCCGCCTTAGTCGTAAGCCTTCTCAAGAGCTCCACGACGATATGCTCAAAGTAGAAAAACCGAGCTCCGGTCGCCACGCACAGTACTCCGCACAGTGCTGTACAATACGCAAAAACGCAGTACACAGGGAGCACGAAGACAGACTTCTTAGGTCTTACAAATGCGGTCGAACTTACAGTCTGTGACTGACCAGGCCACTATATGTTTTATTAAAGAACATATACAAAGAAGTGTCCGGTGGCCATTTGGCCTTTCACATGGACACTAACGGTAACAGATAGGACATGAGTCAGAAGTATTCTGATTTTATAATGGGTATCCTCAAGTTTCGACATTGATTGAATTCACACCACTACTCTATCATCATGCGTATTGGCCGTTTTTTTGAGCATCTGCAGCCATTCTGGAGTTTTGACTTCAAGTGTGTCTAGTCCTTCAGATGTTTGTTGGCCTTCTGGCATAGGCATAGGAACATAAGGTTCCTCATATGAATCCTCTACTTCTATGGGCACCAACTCTTTCTGTTCTGGTTCTATGACCAGGGAGGGTTGTCTTTCGTACTGAAGTAAGTTTGCTTGTAATTCGGCGACCTGTTCTTTTAGCACATTCACATCCTAAGTAGTCAGTGTAAAATCTGTGTCCTTTGTTTGTTCTTCTTGCATCCTTAGCTGTTGGAAAAGAGTGTCCCGTTCTTTTTCCAAATCGTCATGCTCTACCATAAGATCAACATAGCTCTCAAGAATAGTTTTCATGGTCTCTGAAGGAAAACCTTTGTGGGTCGATCTCCTGAGGGGAGCCTTCCTTTGCTACATTTAGATTCTCTTCGTTTGATTTTGAAGTTGTTTGTTCTTCAAGAGCAATGGCCATGTGCTTCCTCAGTAATGTCAGATTACGATGGACTTTGACATTATCAAACTGATAAAGTTCAAGTAAAGCTTCTAATTTTTAATGTTCGAAGATTCTGATTCTTGAGGAGCCTCCAATAGGGTCTGTTGGGCGTGTTCTAGCATAGTATAATGTTGATTGTGGGAGGTGTTCTCTTCTTCTAGGGCTGTGAGGTGCTTTTGTCATTGCTGGTGGTCCGCAATTATATTGCAATGAGGATCTTCCAAGGTTTGATATTTGTTCTCGAGCTGATATATACATTGATTTAATGTAGAAAAAATATTTATTTACATTTGGGGATGCTGGGAAAGTGGAGAATGAAGGGGAATGGGAAAGGGATCGTGAATGAAGTGGGACAAGAGGTGATGTGGGGGGAGGGGGTATAGGAGATTGTGGGTGTGAGGGGAGGGAGTGGTGCCATAACTGGTGACGTTTCCATGCTTTGAAAAGTGTGTCTTATGGTGTAAATGGAAACGGAGGGTGCGGTGGATGTGATGTCGGTGAACAATGTTGTGAATGTAGGTGTGGCAGTCCGCCAAGTTGTGCTAGAGGAAAGAGGAATACCTATAACATGTGTAGTGGTGGTGGAGATTAGGGTGGTAGTGTCGTGGGGAGAAGTGAGTTGTGCAGTGAGAGGTGAGGGGGTGGGTTTGGGATGAGGGTCTAGAGTGTGGTGGGAGCAGTGCCTCGTGGTATTCTTCCATCTATGTAGTGTCACCCGGTGCATATACATATATATGAATTTGTTTCCCGGACCGGATGGGACGAGTAGGCACTCGTTGTTCAAAGCGATGAATGTAAGCTATAGCCGAATGAATGGCTTCATCCAGGCCAAGCACATCCGCATGCACGTTCAAGAACTCAATAAATTGTTCGTCTACCCCTTCTTCTCCTAACATTTGACTTATTAGTAACTTCCATGTTTCTAATGACAACTTATGATGCTCCTGGACTCTTTTCATGGTCTCATACAATCTTTTGATTTGTGCCGTATAGGATGGGGCGCCTGCTTGTTCTAAAATTTCCTCCTGCTCCTAGTCGTGCTCTTTGTCTCTCTCCTCTTCATTGGTCTCTTCTTCATCTTCGTTCACTTCCACTATTTCAGGTTGGGTAGGGGTTGGAGTCCCTATAGTCGGTTGCGGTCCTCGGACGTGGTCTTCCTCAGTCTCAAGATTTGCCTCATTAATCATCCTGGCAATTTCTTCATCTATTAGGTCATCCAAAGTGTAACCCTATGGGAACTCCAAGTCAAAGGGAATAGGAGGGAAAACAAGATTTGGTCCCTATGCACTTAGCGTGGGTAAGCGAATCGTGAATGGGCGAACACGTCTTATTGGAAGTGGTGTCACATCTGTGAGGGTGGCTCCCCTTGTTGGTGCACAAGGTATTTGAACTGCTCCTCTCATCTTCTTAGATGGTGGGCCCATTGTTGATGCCCATCTCTGGAATTCTTGGGCTCTAGACCACACCAATGCTCTCTGGATGGGCACATCATAATCTAGGAACCTATAAATGATCCGTGTAAGTGCACAACATCCATGAAGTACATTCTTGTGTTTCTTGTTCCAGCACTGATGTGCTAAGCGAATTTGATCAATGATCCAATGGGACAAATTAAGGGCGAGATTTTTAGTTTTCGCCAAATACAAGCTCAACCAAATTCTCTTTGGTGGCATGCTGAAGCGTTCTTGAGCCGGGAAGGAAAAATGCTGCATGACTGTACGTAAATGGAGACTTTCAGTTTGTTGAGGTCTTTGTGCTTCATTTGTCCTTAAATCAATGTTTCTTTTTCTCTTGGAATGTGCATACCCTTCATGTCCAGGGCCTCCCGTACTAAGTTGAGGGTAATTTTAAACCTTTTTAGTTCATGGCCTGGTGTTAATGAGGGAAGCACAAAGGTACTATCTCCTCCTTTGGCTCTGCTAGGGATGATAGTGCTGATCATGTAAGAACAACGCAGAAAATCAGGTTTGGGTAGTAGTGCTCTAAAGTAGCTATCCTGGCTAGTTTTTGCCCACACTGATCTCATCACTTGTGCGTTCTGAAACTTTTCGAACTCATGAGTAAAGAAATGGTACCTTCCGCACTTGCCATTAAATTCTATTTCAACTTCCTAGAAGTAGGTATCCTCTCCTAGTGGACTTGCCACATCACTGAACCAATGTGCATGTTTGCTAACTTGCAATGTGTGCCCCTGTGGAGGGTCGTGAATTGGAAGGACATGCACTCTCGTGAGTTCCTAGGGCCTCTCTGTTAGATGTGTCTCGAGGGGACAGTTTGAATGTCTACTATTTGGGGTGCTTGACCCTGCCTAGGAACTGGTTCCTACTGCTTTTGCCATGTTACTGCTTTGCGTGCCGATTCTGTGAGAATATAGAAGCACATGTTAACATTATAGTGGACAAGATATGACAGTTTGTCCCTGTTACAACATTAACATGAGGCATCATGACAAGTTAGTGAGTCAATTGGTGCTCGATGATTGTATGTGTAGTTAGTGAACGAATAGTTCTATGAGCTAAGTGGAACAATGGAGTGTGAGGATGATGCAGTTAGTAGGTGGAGGTGATTTTACAAATTGGGGTAGGGGGGCTTATTACAAGCTTTTTGTCCCCAAATGTAATGTGTGGTTTTACAATATGACCATTGGTGGGCTATGGCAGACTCTACATGAGCATCCATTTGAAAATGAGGCTTTTTAGGGACCCATTTATATGAGACTCTATTAGTTCCTGTTGATGCATGTGTGAGTGTGTGTGAATGGGGTCCTTGTGAAGCTTATGGGTGTCTACTTGAGCCTGCAAGCAAGCCTTAGGCACCCACATTTTTCTTGATTGTGGGTCAACCATCATTAACTTCTTGGGTACCTAGATAGATAGTCTTTTTGTGGGTGATTGTTGGAGAAGTGTTTTACTAGGTGCCCTACGCCAATCACTAGATTAAGGTTTGGTTGGGGCTGTAGACAGAGTTGCTTGGGGAAGTTCACCCTTTCATACCCATATCTGCTTCGATGGTCGAGATGCCTTGGTCGAGGTGATCTTTGGTTTAGGACTGCTACTTCTTTGCTTCATTCTGATCTTCGAGACTTCATGTGTTTAGTCCGAGACTTCCTTTGGACAAATAGGGAGTTCCACTTGCACCAGCGGGTCTGGAGAGAAGGTTTTTGCATCACAGAGTGTTGGACAAGAAAATCATCTTTTTCCATGATAGTGCTCGTGGAGGGACAACCTGTTCTACTTTCTTGAGTGCTTGATTTCTAACTCGATGGTAATGCGATTTTGACCTACCCAACCTGAAGAAGTCCACTTCTTAGGTTCAGGTTGACTGCATGATCATATATCCACTCTTGACCCAAGACAAGAGGTTCAGTGAGATCCTCGTCTGACACACTAGCACTTTAACTATCAAGAGAACACCTTGAATGTAGAGGCGAAGTTCCACCTCACCATGAAAGGGGTTCCACACCTAGCGATCCTATGAGGTATGCTTCTATAGGATTGACACTTAATTTCAATTCTTGACAGTAACAAAGTCTAACCGCACTAGTGACTGCACCTGAGTCAATCAAGGCCCGTACAGTTCTTGCACTCTTTCCTTGTCCTACCTCTAAGGTCACAAAAGGATGTCAGTCAGTTATTCTTGGGAACTTAAACCTGAGACTTCACACATAGCCATGTGATACCCTGGAGCTTCATAGGCATCTTTCCTAGGCTGATCTCTACTTTTTCTTTTCAATTTCATTCTTTGGATGTGTTCCAATGCTTCTGCCTGCGCTTCTTCTCGGATTCGTTTTTCCTCTTATTTGCATTTCTTAGCCGTATTGAGTCCATTAAGCATTTCCTCCACGAGGGGTTCTTAATTTGACTTGGCATCCACTAATGTAGCTTTGTAGGACATCACCTTCTAAAGTGGCTAACTAGACTGCCCCACTTGTTGATATCTGTTAATAATCATGGGTCCATAGCCATGCTTCTCTAGCTTTCTTGCATGTTGTTTCAGGGTATGCACAAAAACTAAGTCTCCGGCCTTCAAGCCATTATCCTTCCATGGGCATTGAAATATGCCTTCTATCTTTTCTTAGCTTCATATATCCCTGCGGCAACTCTCAGTCTCGTTTCACCTAGCCGTTCAAGATCAAAGATTCTAGAAGAGAGTTCATGCCCTGTCCACTCATGCTCTTGTGCTACTTTCCGTGTGGGTATCAGGAAGTCTAATGGTAGCACTGCATTTTGGCCAAATACCATCTGGAAGGGTGTGGCTTGGAGTACCATTTTATAGGCAACTCTATATGCCCAAACAACATGGTGTAGCTATTTGTCCCAATCAGAGCGTTTATTATTCACTAATTTGGTCAACACATTGCATAGAATCTTATTGGTGCTTTTGCTTGCCCATTAGCTTGTGGGTGATAGGGGTAGACTTCTTGCGTATCACCAAGAACTCTCGGAGAAGATTTTCAATGACTTCATTCAAAAAGTGAGTGCCTCTATCACTTACTCACTCTATCAGTAGTCCATATCTAGTGAACACGTTCTCAAATAAAAACTTAGCTGTCCTTTGAGCATCGTTTTTCATCGTGGCTTTCACTTCTACCCACTTGGTTAGATAGTATGTGGCCACAATGATGTATTCAGCATGTGAAATCTTAGCTGGGGGGTTAATAGGACCTACAAAGTCTATTCCCCACTTAGAGAATGCATGTTCACCCATCATAGGTTTCAATGGCATCTCATCTTTACGTATGGGGTATTGAGTTCGCTAACAAACATCACACCGCTTCACATAGGTATGTGCATCCATGTGAAGCATTGGCCACCACAAGCTTGCAAATAGGATTGCCTTAATCACACGGTCTGATCCAAAGTGTCGTCCTACTACACCTTGGTGAGCAGTTTCCAAGATTTTAAGATATTCACTCTCATGGACACATAGTCTCATATATCCATCTTTTCCACGTTTTTATAGATTATCACCAATGAGTGAGTAATCGAGGGCTTCTTGTTCTAAACTTCTTCTCCTAGCCAAAGTCATCTCTTGGGGGAATGTTTTCATCCTCAGAAAGCCTACTACGATTCACTCCAATCTGGTATTAGAGACACTTGGTACAGTGTAGCGTGCTCCATAGGTGGTCTAATTTGACAAACTGGGCATTCTTTACACAACTTATGGACATCTACTTCCATAGTCGACTAGTGCACTCCGAGTCTCCTTAGTGTCTATAAAGTTCTTTGCCTTCAGTAGTGTTGCTCTGATGCACCCACATGTGCTAATTGCAACCATTTAGCGTACTCATCCTCTTCCACACAACAAGCTAATATCCCTTGATCTATATGCTTGTACATACTTCCTGCCATGATATGGTACTTTTGGGCTTTCACTACTTCCCTATCTTGAGTGTTCATTACTGGTGTTTAGGTCCATATGTCAATACTAGCACTAATGTCTTGGACCACTATGGTACAACTTCCAAATTCAACAAGTAAGCAGGAAGATCATCTGATACTCCTTGTGGGGCCTCTCTGGATGTGAGCCTTGAGAGGTGTTCTGATCTCAAGTGAGCCTTGCCCTTCCTTACCACTACTTCAAAGTCATATTCCATTAGTAAGAGAAACCATCTTACTAATCTACTTGTATTGCATGGCTTGTTTACCAAGTACAATAGCACTTGATGATCAATAAAAAAATTTAAACTTATTTGCAGAAAATAGTGTCTAAACCGCATATATCATGCCTAATCCTTCTTGTTCGATGGTGGTATACTTCTGTTCAGCTGCATTCAACTCTCTACTAGCATAAGAAATTAGAGGATCCATATTTCCTTCACCTGTAGGTTGTGCAAGTACACACTCAATAGCATAATTGGATGCATCCACGTGAACATGAAAGGGTTTGTTCCAATCTGGTGTGATCAAGATTGGTGCTGACCATAATCGCCATTTAAGCTCATTGAAAGAGTTCTCACATTCTTTCGTCCACTCAAGTTAGTCAAAAGGGAGTACAAAGGCTTTGCAATGATCGCATACATGTGTATAAAATTTCGGTAATAGCCACAATACCCCATGAAAGCTTGTACTTCCTCGACATTCTTGGGCCTAGGTAACTCTGGCAATAGCTCTCACTTTTTCCTCATTCGTGTTACCGTTAGTGTCCATGTGAAAGGCCAAATGGCCACCAGACACTTCTTTGTATATGTTCTTTAATAAAACGTATAGTGGCCTGGTCAGTCACGGACTCTAAGTTCGACCGCATTTGGAAGACCTAAGTTTGTCTTCGTGCTTCCTGTGTACTGTGTTTTCTGTGTATTCTATAGCCTCTGTGCGGAGTACTGTGTGCAGGCCCAAGAGCTCGGTTTTGTACTCCGAGCATATCGTCGTGGAGCTCTCGAGAAGGAGAGCACACTGTGGTGCATCGCCGTGGAAACACTTCACTGGTATCAGAGCAGTTTGAGGCAAAAGCTTTGTTCCTTCTGTGCGAGGGAAGCGAGCACCCCCCCCCAGGCTTTCTCCAAGGCTTACGACCAAGGCGGCGACCAAGGCGCGACCAAGGCGGCGACCAAGGCGGTGACCAAGGCATACCTTGTCATCCGAGTCACCGAAGTCACCGTTGGCGCCGTTAGCTGCACGCGAGGGAGGACCTCAACGATCAAGGAATATAGAGGTTCCCGGTACTTCCTGGGAGGTCACCCATCCCAGTACTGTTCCCCCCAGAGCTCGCTTAACCGTGGCAATCTCTTGCCACTAAGCTACACTCTTGTGGTGTTTTGAAGAAGGGGAAAGACTAAGGTTGACATTACTTGAACAAGTTTTGGTCCCTCAAAGCTTCATTTTTTGCTTTCAAAGCCTATTTTTGAAGCAATTTTGGGGTGGTTTTTGGAGCCATTTCGGAGTACTTTTACACATAGTTCTCTTCGCACAGGTCCAAGAACATCAAGAAGAGTGTTCCTTGTACTTCTGAGACAATAAATATCAACCTTTGGGGCTGTATTTTCAGCTACACTCGTAAAACTACATGTTTCTCGAGGGGTTTTCAGTTTTGGTGGGAGCACTCGCTGCAAATTTATGCAGGTTTTAAAGCCTAAAACATCAGAGTTGACAGACACTTGCAGGTGTTATTGGCTAGTTTTTGGGCTGTGTATTCAGCCTTTTAGTGTCATTTACTGCATATATTGAGCACATACACACCATGTACGCTCTATGGATACCGCTTATGTACGTCAATGTGGTCATTGATATAGCGGTTAACTTTCTTTGCATAAAGCCTTTTACGTTTGATAAAGAGGGTCGTGGTGAGGTTTTCTTAACTGGGAGACACCCAGATGTCGGGGTCTCTTCGGTGATGCAGGTGGAAGACTTACCTAGCCTCGCCATAGGAGATGTATGATAGTTTGTTCATAGGTGCTCGATAAGCCTAGTTGGCTTCTATTGGGTAACTGATTATATGCAATGGAGTCAGTGATTCACTATGCAGGTAGACATGTCAGTACTTGCAGTTTTATGATACTTTGACACTGGTCATATGCTAATTTTGCAGAGGATGCTCTGGCAAAATTTTTCCAGATTTCTGGTTTAGTCAACTATATAGTGGTCGATTTACTCCTTGATACACTTATTTGTTGGTGTTTGGACTCTTCTAGCTCATTATCATTCTATTCAGTTCTCTACGATCATGGCATCAGAGGTCTCAGGCACATCCGGTGGATCAGGGTCTAATGCTAGTGTTCCGAGGAGGAGCTATAACTTGCAGGGCAAAGACCATTTTGAGATCCGAAAATTTCATGGCACAAACTTTGCTCTATGGAAGAATTAGATTAAAGATGTGCTGATTCAAAGGAGGCAATGGAAGCCAGTAAATGGGATTCAAAGAAGCCTACTGACATGGATGAAGATGATTGGGATGAGTTAGATGAAATGGCCAGGTCTACCATTCGCTTGCACTTGGCAGATAATGTTTACTTTACAGTATTAGACTGTGAAAGTGCAGAGGAGCTTTGGAAGAAGTTATGCAATACATATGAAAAAGAGACGGCATCAAATAAAGTGTATCTGATGAGAAAATTATATGACCTTCGTACGAAGGACACAAATAGTGTTGCTGCTCATCTAAATGAGTTTGATGCTATATTCTCCCAGTTACAGGCTCAAAAAATGGATATGGATAATGAAATGAAAGCAGTATTGCTGTTATGCACCCTGCCATCATCATGGGATACGTTTTGCAAGGCTATTAGCAACAATGCACCTGGTGGTAAACTCCTCTATGATGACATATGTGGAGCACTCTTGAGTGAGGAGATTCGTAGAAAATCTATGGTTGGCACTCAGATTGGAGATGCATATAATGTTCGTGATTCTTACCAAGGAAAGAATCAACAACGTGGCAGTAGCAAGAACAAGGAAAAGAATGGTCAACGGAATAAGAGTAGAAGTAAATCAAGGAAGAGGGATATCGAATGCCATTATTTTCATAAGAAAGGACACATGAAGAAAGACTGTTATGCATTAAAGAATGCTAAAGGTAAAGGACAGAATGTTGATGGGCATGTTAAACAGTTACCTGCACCATCTACTTCGACTGTGAAGATTGAAGAAATTAATGCTATTTCTGATGATGCTGATGTGTTGACACTTGATAGTACTATGCCATTTGAGGCACTTATGGCCGATTCTCTTTCCCACACCTGGCTGCTAGATTCTGGTGCTTCTTTCCATGTGACACCACATAGAGAATGGTTCTCTAATTACGCAGCAAAGTCTCTTGGTACCGTGAGACTTGGTGACTCTTACCATTGTGATGTTGTGGGGATTGGAGATGTGGTTGTGCAGTTCATTGATGGTTCAAAATTTACTATGCATAATGTACGCCATGTACCTCAGTTATCACGCAGTTTGATGTGAGTTGGTCAACTTGATGACCTTGGTTACAAGGTGGTCTTCTATGCTCAGTCCTTTCGTATATCAAAGGGCAATATGGTTATTGCAAAAGGAAGCAAAGTTGGCTCACTTTATCCTTTATTTGTATCACAGAAAGAACACTTGTTAGCTGTTACTGAACAGCCTATGGCTTGTATTTGGCATGGTCGTTTGGGCCATATATCTCGTAGGGGAATGGAAAATCTTTCTCGTTCTGGCTACTTACCTGTGTTATCTTTATCTGATTTTTTTTGTGAGCATTGTCAATATGGAAAGCTGTTATGCCGTTTAGTCCAAGAAAATACCTACGCACAGTGATATTTTGCCTAATTTTCTTACACTATGTCACTTTGTCTCACAACTATCCTCAAATTTATCCACCTTGGGATTCCCCGCAGACGCACCAAAATGATAGCACTCTTAGTCCCAAGGAAAAAGTGATTATCCGAGACTTTATGTTGTTCAAAATCCTCAGAATCGGTCCAATTGGATCACTTGGAGCCCATAATTATCCCTCGAGGAATCCTCCCTTTGTATATGTACTAGTTCATATGCTTCCCGGCAAACGCACCAAAAATGTTTATGCCTCTTCCCAGAGGAGAGATGCTTATTTGTATTCCAATTTTTTGCCAAAACCCTTGGAAATCAATTGCTTGTACTGCCTTGGCTCTACAAATTTACTTCTAATCGATGACTCCGTACTCTCGTCCCACTATCTCAAACCACTTCGCTTACTCCCGCCAACATCCACTTTCTCCTTTTTTGTTCCCACAAGCTTTTCCTTTGCTCATGCACTTCCTCCTACACCTATTTGTTCCATTATACCCCCACGTCCTCATTCACTTTCCTTTCCTTCTTACTTCTTCTTCCATACACACCCATCTATACACACATCTGGACACACCCATAGCAATACGCACAATCAAATGCCACTATGCGTATTCTTGTCCTAGGGGAGAGTACCACCTAAATACTAGGTATTCCCAATTTTCATACTCACCTCATTCCATCTAGGAGCAGATTTTTTATCTCATTCTAGAGCATGGTAGAGAAATACACCATTGTGCCGGAATAAGTAAATAAGAAAATCGGTATCACTTAGTCTTTTTAGGAATTCAATTACCCCCTTTACACAATTCTACGTTGACTGTAGATTTGGACCTGATTCTCCCATCAATGCTATAGCGACCGAGGTCAAAGTGCCAATCCACATGCTAGTAATTACTCCTAAAGTGCATTCTACAAAAGTGTAATCCTAGTAAATTTTTTTTTTTGTTTGAGTAGTTACGATGAGATCTCAAGCAACACGTCACTCCACTCATAGTCCCATAGATTAAATGATTCAAGTCCCCAACTAGATTATACATGAACGACACAGTCATAAGAATTCGGCATAGCATATGTCCAAAGATGGCACAAAATAGAAAATATTGTCCAGCACCTAACTTTTCAAGTTCACTGTTACTGAACTATGCGTGAAAAATAGAGTGTAAATGTTTCACCCTATTTTCTGATTGCGTCTGTACCAAGTGTGCACCTACACATACACATGCACATCTGATGAATTGAATTGATTACGGATATCTGATGCACATCTGTATTATGTTCATCTGAGATAAAACGCATACACATATTCCTCGTGGAATTCATACAAGTTGAGATAGAACATACATTCACGCAATGTGCATGTACACATCCATACATAGGTCCTGATTGAATACATATGTATTGAGATATGTACATGTGACGCAATCATGGGTGTACACACACACATGCCTTTGATGACATCTGCCGATGTGTTCCCTTACCTACAGGCAAAGATGTAGAGATCTGAAAACAAGCACGTTCAGGCCCAGATTGGGTCCAATGATGGATGTGCCTCATGTTAATGTGGGCTGCTGAATACCTGGACTTGTGGCAACAACTAACTACCTGAAAGCATGAGGAGAAAGTTGAAGTACTCACAAGTAGGTGTCGTCAGCTTTAGTTCAAAAGCAGATATCATATAGGATCTCATTGTCCAGAACCATACGTTCATCTACACTTCCAACAAGCCGATGTACAGAGAGAGTCGCATTGTATGGCTCCACTACAGTGTCCGATACCTGTTCCTTCCTTCAAGGAGTGGCACGCTTGCCACCCTTGAAGGCCAGCACACCCTTCTCCATCTCTATGCACAATATCCAGGACAGGATCCACGAGCTCTACACCCACACCGAAGAGAGAGAGAGAGAGAGAGAGAGAGAGAGAGAGAGAGAGAGAGAGAGAGACTCAAAACGCCTGCCCTCTATCCCCTTTTCTGGCAAAAAAACGGAAAGGAGGGGGGGGGAGTCTCCTGACAAAAATGACCTTCCCGACAGAACTGCAAAAAACGGCCTGCCAGCACTTTCTCTAGGAGCCCAGCACGTCCAAAAAGATCCACCATACATGTGTAGTGTTCAACATTTGGTAGCGCGCCATATTTTGTGTTCAGATATAAGAAATAGATTTGGCCTTCCTCAATCAAACCAGAATGACTACAGGCATTGAGAACACTTGCCATGGTAAAAGGATCTGGATTTAGTCTTTTATATTTCATGACCTCAAAGCATTCAAGAGCAGCTTGACCGTGGCCATGTTGAGCATATCATATCAACCAAAGCATTGCCGACTGCACTATCACTCCTATGTAAACCTTCTTTTGCAATCTTATTGTGAGTTTGCTCCCCCTTGTCAACTGCTCCTATGCTTCCGCAAGCTCTTATTAACAATGTGAATGTCACTGCATTTGGAGTTACCCCCTTCAAGTTGCATGCATACGAATCATCATTGCATCTCATTTTCACAATTTCTGCATACAGCTCCTGCCCACCGTCAATGCATTTAAGTCTTGCACAAGCTTTCAATACAGCCACTGAAGCAAAACACCGGCCATCTATTCTTATTGCAAAACACCTATGTTCAAACAAATACTTTCCAAAATGGGCATGTTAGTGCATCAAAATCGACCAGTTCATGAGCTAACATAGTCCCCTTTTCTTATTTGCGAAGTCGTCCTCGACGAGCCATTCCTGCTACAATACAATCCAAACAGCCATAACCATATCAGTTTGCAACTTGTTTGCATACCTTTTTATCGAGCCATTATTCCAAGTGGACCTGCACTCATTGAAGCTATTAGTGCCAAAAATTATCACTCATGAATACATATAAATCAGTCACTCCCAATGATCCAAGAACATGCATATATATGCAACTCCAATTCCACACACATCAAATTGCTCATGCATTCCAATATGAACATAGTCTCAACCAAAATAATACATGCATATCTTTCCATGGTTGACACATTCGACTGTCATTGCGGAAAAATAGAAATGGAAATACCGAAATAAACAACAACGACTGAAATGAATCCAACAGGACATGCAAAATACCCAAAATGCATACCCCATTATTGCATCTACTATTCGCTATGTACAATCACTCCATGACTAGAAACTTCCGAAGAATCCCCATCGTCGTCCTACAAAAGCCATCGAAACTCGAGTGCAAGTGAAGACATACATCAGAACCCTAGAGTATCACACACACTGGAAAATCCTCGGATAAAGCATACAAGATATAAAGCAAGACCGTTGCATTACCTCGCTAAAGCCTCATCCATAAGTACATATAGAATATCCGTGCCTTCAAGAATGTTGATTCAAAGTGAGCTGATCTGTCGCAAGCCAACACATACCAATCACACAAGCAAATAACGTTCCCTTCCAGGCGATCTTCGCCCTCTCCTCTCTCTCTCTCTCCCCCTCAGGAATGGGGAATAATTTCGTATGAAAATTTTATTTATATTCACATGTTGGCCTACATTGACACTGGATGCGATTCGTGGACCTGACCACCTGATCAGGTTGATTCCACCCATCTACCAATGCAATGCAGTGCACAACACACAAACACATAACGAGATACAAGTAACAGATATCAGCTAGCCCATAACGAAGCTGGATACGTCTCGTGGTCGTGACTACCCAGCCACGATGGCTCCACCTACCTACCAACCCGTTATGGCGCGTAGCTAAGACACAAACATATATATCCCGAGCCTATGGAAAAACTAGCTACGGCTCGTGGTCCAAACCACCCGGCTAGGATAAATCCACCCACCTACTAGCCCACCATAGCGCATCGGTACAAACAACACACACATTTTTTATTTTATTTTTTTTTCTTCGTTTTCTTTTTCATAGTTACTTAATTCACCCATGTCCTGAGAATTAGGGAGAGGAAGAAAGGGACTTTCCCACTTTTCCCACACATGCATGCAAAACATATACACACTAGCCTTTGACAGAGCAACCACCTCTTCACTCCATTCTCTCAATTACAGACACTACATATGTATTCATTGATTTGACTTTTCACTTGGTAACTACAACCAGCTATGCCTTAGTCCCTCCTGTACCTATCCTTAGATGATCCAGAATGTGGGTCCCTGGGATGTCTCATGTAGCCTCACATCGTACTCGCATTCCGACAACTTCCCTAGGGCGAGTCAGGCTCAACTTCAGGAGCTCCGTCATCATTTCCTATCGTTAGCACATCTGCCCAAGCCCAAGTGATATCATTTTCTTCGTTAGGCATTTCCCTCGAAGGATCGAAATAGTAATATCGATCTCCCGCCCATCCTACATGTCGAGCCAGGTATTCCTCAAAACATTCAATGTAAAATGCAACGCCCAAACCCTGGTTTATAAAGCATACCAGCCAATGCGCTTCCTCAACATCGTATTCCGTCTCAAAGTCGTCGACATCTATATCCATGCGGGCGAATGTTTGGTCCGAGAAATATATCCTTAGCTCATACAAATAGAGTTGCGTTATTTGGTCTGCCATTTTGTTACTTAGCTCCTAACAGTCTCTGCATAACACAAAAAAATATTAGAAGTCCAAAATTCTTGAGCTAGCAAGGAAGAATATTTATGACACACAAAAATCATAACTAACATATGCGCATATAATATATATATATATAACTATACATGTATGTACAAGGAGTCTACTACGTCCTTCCGTTGGATCTTGTCTGGATTCTCTCGTCTTAATATCACTTGAAATATGGTTTAACTCGAAGCGCATTAACCTTCACGGGAACATATTCTTCTCCTAAATCTTGAATTTGCATGGAACCATTGAAATTGAGTTCCACCACCTTAAACGGTCCTGCCCATCTTGTCTGTAACTTCCCCGAGAATTTATAATATTTACTATCATAGACTAGTACCAAATCCCCCTCTTGAATCGCATAGGTCTTGAGATTCTTATCATGCCTCTCTTTACGTCTCTTCTGAATAGCTTCCAAACTTTGCTGTGCGATGAGTCTCTTTTCTTCCAGCTTGACTAGTTGTATGTACCTTTCCTTCAATGATTCTTCATCGCCCAACCTAGCCTCGATGGCCACTCTTAAGGTCGGAACTTCTTTTTCGATGGGAAGGATGGCTTCCTCGCCATATACTAGAGAGAACGGAGTGCTCTTAGTCGTCACTCGGTAGGATGTTCTATACGCCCACAAAGCTTCCAAAAGTCTCTCATCCCAGTCTCTCCTATGCACAGCTACTGTCTTTGTCAGAATCTGTTCAAGAACTTTGTTGGTGACCTCCACTTGTCCATTTGCCCTCGGGTAATATGGAGTGCTTTTTCTATGTTTGATCTTATATAATTCCATTAATTCTTCGATCAATTCGTTGACAAAATGTGTTCCTCTATCACTCACTATTTCCAACGGGCATCCGAATCGAGTGATAATTTGTTCGTACAAAAATTTAGCTACATCAACAGCTCGGTCAGTCTTCAGAGCTTTGGCTTCTACCCACTTGGTAACATAGTCAGTACAGACCAAGATATACCTATTGGATCTTCGACGTGAGGGGGGATCAATAGGCCCCACAAAATCAATTCCCCACTTCTCAAAGGGCTTAAGAGCGAGCACCGGCGTGAGAGGAGCAACATGTGCTAATGTGGGTTTACCCATTCGTTGGCATTTGTCGCATTTCTTACAGTATGTGTGCGAGTCTTTGAACAGCATTGGCCACCAATACCCAGCCAATAAAATCTTTCTTGCCGTCAATTCACCAGCAAAATGCCCACCGCAGGGTTCATCATGTAATGCTCTCAACACTAGGGTTGCTTCTTCTTCCTCGATACACCTCCGATAAATGCTCTCATGAACAAAATATCGATAGAGTTGCCCCCCAATGATGCTATGGTGCTTTGCCAATGCTAACAGTTTTTGCTTCTCTCTCTCTTGCTTGCTCTTGGCGGATATTTAGTGGTGCACAAGAAGTTCACCAAGTCGGCATACCAAGGTACCTTAGCATCAACCTAGAATAGATGCCCATCAGGAGCATCATCGGGCACACCAGAGATTGGCTCCTCATTAACAATTCGAGATAAATGGTCAGCCAATATATGTGCTTTGCCTGGTTTGGTTACCACTGTGAACTGAAATTCTTGGAGGAGTAGCATCCACCTCATCAATCGCCCTGATAGCTCGGGTTTATTAATGATGTACTTTAGGGCTTCATGATCCACATAAAACGTGAAGTGTTTTCCCATCAAGTAATGCCGATACTTGTTCACCGCAAAGATCATCGAGAGGCATTCCTTCTCTGTAGTCGTGTAGTTCCTCTCAGTGCTATTCAGGTTGCGACTTGCGTAATAAATAGGGTGGTCCAACTTCTTTTCATCGGATTGGCATAGCACTGCTCCAACCGCAGTATGAGAAGCGTCGGTATGCACATGGAATTCTTTCGTCCAATCGGGTGCTACCAAGATTGGTGCATTTATCAATCTCTCTTTGATCGAGTCAAATGCAACTTGACACTCTCCAGTCCATTGGTATTGTTGGTCTTTCCTCAGAAGATTCGTCAGTGGTGCCGCTATGGATGCAAAATTTAATATAAAACGTCGATAATAATTAGCATGCCCCAAGAATCCTCTGAGTTGCCGCAAGTTTTGAGGAGGTGGAAGTTGTCCGATCTTTTTCACTTTATCCTCGTCAACCGCAATCCCTTTTTCGGAAATTACATGTCCCAAAAGCAATCCTCTTCGTACTCCAAATGTACACTTTTCAGGATTTAATGCGATGCCTTTTTCAATGCTTCTTCTTAAAATCGCTTCGATCCTCTCCATCATGTTTTCATCGTCGCCTCTGATCGCAAAGTCATCGAGAAATATCTCCATCCAATCCTGCAAATAGTCTTGATATGCAGCTATCATTGCCCTTTGGAATGTGGCCGGTGCATTGCATAATCCAAATGGCATCACACGATATGCGTATGTGCCCCATTCCGTGGTGAAAGTAGTTTTTGATTGATCCTCTTCATGGATTTGGATCTGGTTGTACCCACTAAAACCATCCAAAAATGAGTACAATTTATGACCAGCTACTCTGTCCAAGATTTGATCAGTGAATGGCAAAGGGAAGTGATCCTTTTTTGTGCGCTCGTTCAACTTTCGATAATCTATGCAAATACGGATTTTCTTATTTTTCTTCGGAACAACTACAATTGGTGATACCCACTCACTGGATGCGACAGGATATATAAATCCTGCCTCCAATAACTTAGTCAATTCCAGCTTGATCAATTCCGAAGAGACTGGATTTGTCCGCCTAAGTCGTTGACATATTGGTCGGGTACCTTCTTCCAAGTGTATATAATGTTGGCAGATTCGGGGATCAATTCCTCTCAGATCACTGTATGACCATGCAAAGGCCTTGCTGAAATTTTTGAGTGTCATTTTAATACAATCTCATACCCCATCTGGTATCTCTGACCCCACGCTCAAGAACTTTTCTGGAAACACCTCCCATTTTTCCACCTGAGCTTCTCGCGAATATTCCTTATTCCTTGATGACTCTGTGATTGGAATGTGCTCTCCGATCACGCGTGCATGGTTGGCCAGTAAATCATTGTTTTGTTCTGTTTCGATTGAACCTAATTTCTTTAATTCAGCTTTTGCAATGGCTTCCGACGCTTTAGTCTTACTCTTCGCTTCTTTTTCCGATTCTCGACTTCTCTTTAGAATCTCTGCTTCTAGCATTCTAACTCTTTCTCTCAACTGTTGCACTTCCATCGGTTGAGCTAACTCCAGCTCCAGCTCTTCTTTTGAAGTTCCCTTCTCCAGGGATTGAGTAGCTTTGTTTTTACTTGCGTCTATACTCAACATGTAACACTCAAATTCTCTTGTATGTGTCAACCATCTCAACAATTCGTGATCCGAATTGTCGTTATAGAGCAATGGATTTTGATATTCTCCCATCTTCGTGTCTTGATTCTTAAAGAGCTGCAAGTTGAACCCGTCTTGAAGCAGATTCTTGTAGGTGTCTGTGTTCAAAGAAAACCTAGCTCGTGCAATCTCTTGCCTTGCTTTTTCCTTTCTTTCTTTTCCATCTCATCGACTATTATTGTCTTCTTCTTGTTGCTCGAGGGTGGGGATACTTGTATTTGAATCCGATCAGATTTTGGCCCTATTGAAATAAAACCTATGCGCCAGTCATGCACACATTCGGCTTGCACCAGCCATGGCCGTCCAAGCAGGATCGAGAAGGTAGCCTCTAAGGTCCTTGGTCTTACTATCAGATAATCAACCTTAAACTCTAGACCGCCCACAACTGTACTTACATTCTTCAAAAGGCCGGCAGGCTTCACTTGTGTTTGATCTGCCATTCTCAAGGACATCGGAGTTTCTTCCATGTGGTTGAGGCCCAAAGCTTTCATCATGAACTCGGTCATAAGGTTGACTGCGGCTCCTCTATCTAACTGAGCACCTGGGACTGCATACCCTTTGATTTTGACCGTCACAGCTGGAGCATTCGAATCAATTTGCGTCGTAATACTTTGAATGATCCCTTGGACATCTTTATCTTGTCTCTTTTTATCTCGAGCTTTTCTCGATTTCTTAATATATTCGTTGTAGAATTGTTTCCTATATGCAGGTGAACATTTCAACAATGTGCCAATGTCCAGTGTGACTTCCGTGTCAACGAGCAACTTTACGATGTCCACTTCCTCCAAACTCTGTCTTTCCTTTCTACACTTTGGAGCCCTTAATCTTTCGGGGAATGGTGCTATGCCTGGCACAAACTCCTTGGTCACTGGTGGAAGGATCTCAATCTCTTCCCCATCCTCAAGCTCTTGCTCCTCAACAAATCCTCCAACTTGGTTTTCTACCTCTTCGTGTTCAGCTATCTTCTCTTGGCTTTCTTTTTCGTTTTCACCTTCTGGACTTTTCTTCAAATACTCTTGAGTTCTTGTGACTACCGCCACAGTTGGCTCTTTATGCGGTTTCTTGGCCTCGTAAGCATCCACAAAGTGCATTGACGAGCTAGAGCCTTCTTGAGGGTTTGGTGTCTTGAACACTACTCCGATTGTAGGAACGTGCTCTTGAGCTCTCGATGTGGAATGCATCTGAGTATCAACATAATTCGAGGACCCTACTGGTCCTTTTTCCTTGCCAGTGGAAGCTCTTCGTTTTGGACAATCTTCATCAAAGTGGCCCTCTCCACTACAGTACCTACATAGTGGGGTATAATCAATTGGTTTCTTTTCGTTTGGACATCTAGATTGAGTATGGCCAAAGCCATGGCATCTCCAGCACTGAATTGGACCATCTCTTCTTTGATCACGTGCGGCTCCTCTTGGATAGTCTCCTCCTTGACCCTGAGCACCATATCCATAAGTCGGTCTGTTTTCACAATGAGATGTAGGTGGAACACTTTGAGCGGGCAATCCCGTATAAGGTATCTCTCTTGTATCTCCTGATTTCATGGTCCTCTCTTCATAGGCTCTCTTGTTGTAACATCGGTCTTCCGTGTGATTTGTTCTTCCACAAAAAGTGCAACGCATTCTAGGTGGCGATCTATCTGTGAATACTCTTGAGACGGTAGGGCATTCTGAAGCTAAATGGCCGTAACCATGGCACTTTCCACACCATGTGTTTGATCGAAACACTTGATTTGGGTTTGTTGTGACCTCTGGTTTTACTGTGTATGTTTCCTGAGTCATTGTGGCAGCTTTTATAGCTTGTGTGACCAACTCCAATATTCGTTCTTCAGTTAGCGCAGGCTTTGTCTCGCCTGGCGTGCTAGTGGCAGCTACAAAAGCTGGGGTCGTCAACGCGGAACTTCCTTGGCCAGGATCTTTCATCGGTATATTTCCTGGGCCTCCCATAGGCTCGTATAAGAGCTCCATCTTCCTTTGTTGGCATAATTGGACTTCCTCCCAAAGCCTCGCTTGTTCCTTAGCATCCATTAAAGTTGCCGGTCTTGTTAGACTGATATGCTGCTGTGCCGTAGGATCTCTCAATCCCGAAATGAATCTTCTTTTCAATGTCTCATCATTCGGGGCATTCGCGCCCATCTTTCTTACCAACGTTTCCATTCTCTGAATGTAGTTATCGATGCTCTCATTGACTCCCTGTCGCAAGTAATCCATCTGTTGGGCCAATCTATCTTGGAAGCCTTGTCGTCAAAACTTTGCCAAGAAGGCTTCCTTGAGCATCTGATAAGTTCCACGCTCTTGTAGTGTCAGATTCCCATACCAATTGGCTGCCTCATCACGGAGAATAGCTGGAAAAATCCTCAACCTTTGATCCTGGTCAACTATGTCATTGGCCTCACAAGTAACCTCAAACAGCTGGATAAAACTATCCGGATCTTCGTCCCAAGTACCTGAAAACTTGGTGAAGTCCCCCAAGTGAACCGAAATCCGCTGAGCCATTTCGAACAGAGATGTGATATCAATATCACTTCGATCCCAAAAATTTAGTGCGCGTGGCCTCAGGATCCCTCCTTCAAACTTTTGCACTTGATTCGCGACTCTCCTACGGGAGTACACGTTTTTGGCAGATTTCTTCAAGCTAGTCGAGGTAGATGCACCTTGTGACTCCCACCTCTTCCTTTCTCTTTCACAGCGAGCAAGAAGCAGCCTACTGTGGCCACTTCTAGTTGTGAGGCTGAGTATAGGGCAGCTTTCACAGCGACTGTTGAGTGTGTGTGGCTCAGACGCCTTATGGTTGATTTGGGTGTTGGCCACTCTTCTGCCACCACCATCTTCACTGACAGTCAGAGCGCATTGGCAGTTGCGAGGAACCCCGTGTTCCATGCTCGCACTAAGCACATTGAGGTGCATTATCACTATGTCAGGGAGAGGTTCTCTGCTGGGGAGATCAACTTGGCATATGTGCCCACGCAGGAGAACATTGCAGACCTTTTCACGAAGGCTCTGCCTAGGGAGAAGTTTGAAGCTTTCCGCAAAGCTTTGGGCTTACTTCCTTTTGTGGAGTGATTTCCACATAGCTTGGCACTTCCTTATACATGAGTGCCAGCTCCTTGTTCACCGCATCACTGCCAGGGGGGATTTGTTGATATATTTAGGTAGTGATGTGTGTGAACACTCTAGGACCGCCGGGGCACTTTTTTCCCTCTTTAGGAGGTTTTTTTCCCCCGGCTTGTATATACGCCTATTGCCCTAATGGGCTACTTATCTTTGTACATTCTCTAGTAATACATTCAGTCTTGTGTGTTGTGCTCCAAGCTTCTTCTTCTTCCTTGTGCTGTTCGCGTGCTTCCGCAGACGTCTATCTCCAACAGTTTCTTGAATAGCTTTATCCTTTTACCTGAAATCAAAGTTTTTAGTGCGACAACATTTAATTCACAAAGAGCATACGTACCATTGTTGTTGACTTTTGATACAATGTATGGCCCAAACCACCGTTGAGTGAGCTTTTTGCATGCATCATATTGAGAGTCAAATGTACTATCATAAATGAGCATCCAATCTGAGGTTGCCTATTGCCTTATATTGCAAGGAGTGAGTGAGGTTGCCTGTTGTCTTATGTTGCAAGGAGATGCATTGCCTAAACTAAGTCACCCAATTTTAGAGGGGTAGATCTATGCCAAGAGGAGTCCGCCTTCCATATGGCTCCATTCAAAACAAGGGCAATTGTGTGCATTAGTTTGGGTTCCAAGAAAAAGAAAGACGAGTGGGCACTTTGGGCTTCAAAGAAAACTACGTGATTGACATTGACTTGCAAGGGAGACTCTACTTGGGCACTTACGGAGAAATGATATGACTTCAAATTGTGGTGCAAGATATTAAAAGGCCATCATATGCATAATATTGCACAACCTCAATGCTCCGATATGCTATGTACATGTACCTCAAGGATTGAGGTCTAAGTTGGATGCCAAATTTGAAAGGTGTATCTTTTTGGGATATTCTATGAAAGAAAAGGGGTACAAATGCTGTAACCCCATCACAAAGGATATGAAGGTAAGTAGGGATGCTGAATTTGATGAGTTAAAGCCTTGGTATGCATGCACAAGTTCACTGCAGGTTAAAGAAGAATGACAATCGAGTTCAAGAAATCATGGATTTAGGTGGTCCAAGAAACTCATCCAACACAAGGATGCCCTCACATTGGAGTGGAAGGATAAGGAAAATAGAGACTATCTATAAAGAAAGAAAAGTCAAAGGCAAATAGAAGATTGGAATTGAAGAAGGAAGGTACATGGATAAGAGCATGTTTGAAGATGAAGAGATAGAATAGATTAAAAACCCAAGAGTGGACAAACAAAGAAAGAAGATGGAAAACACACCTAAAGGAAGTGAAAGAAGTTTATCAAGGGTAAAATATCTAGTTCAAAGGTTAACATATTATAATTTTTTGCAAAGCATTATGCATACATGACTCAAGTAATCAAGGACATATAATCAACTACCTATAAAGATGAAAGATTGCAAGGAGTGGTAAGAGGAAATGAATGAAGAGCCAAAGGAACTTGATGAAAACCAAACTTGGAGCTTGGAGACAGCTCAAGAAGGCATGAAAGTGATAGGTAATAGGTGAGTTTACAAAATAAAAAAAATTCAGACGGTTCCATCGCTAGATACAAAGCAAGGTTGGTGGCGAAAGGCTTCTCCCAAAGGTATGGGATTGATTATGATGAAAATTTCAAACCTATAGCCAAGATTCCAACAATTAGGACTTTAATTGTAGTAGCCACATCAAATAAATGAAGCTTATATAATTTTTATGTGAAGAATGCCTCCTCAATGGAGAGCTTGAAGAAGTAGTCTTCATGAGACAACCTCCAGGATTTGCTAATACTAGGTACCCAAATCATGTTTTCAAGCTAAGGAAAGCATTATATGGAATAAAGGTAGCCCCAAGGTCATGGAATAAGAGTTTAGTGGATTATTTATTAAGTTGAGGATACAAAGAAAGTGTTCTAGATCCATCACTTTACATGAGGAAGCAAGAAGACAACATGGTGTACATATACATCTATGTGGATTCATCATAGGAAGTGATATTGTAGGTATCAATGATATCAAATAAAATCTAGGAAAGGATTTCAAGATATACGATCTAAACATTAAATTACTTCTTGGGAATAGATGTAATCTATGCACACAATAGCATCTTCTTCTTTCAATGAAAATGCTTGTTGGATGTGCTATAACGGTTTGATATGAGTGGTTGTAAACAACTTTCTCAGTCCATGGAGCCTAGTACAAAGTTGGTTGCAAGTCAAGGAAATCTATAGAAGATATTACACTATATAGAAGCGTAATTTGTTCATTAATGTTTGCTACATACAATAGACTTGATCTTGCATATGTAGTAGGCGTACTCTCTCAATTTTTGCATGCACCCACTCATGATCATGTATTGATGGCAAGGAAGGTGATATGATAAATCAAGCACACCATCAATCAAGATAAAATTTACCCTTATGATGATTATCTAGTGTCAAAGGATATATTTATGCTTATTGGGGAGGTAGCAAGGATGATCAAAGAATGTTTACAATGTAAAGAAATTGATTAGAGAAAATAAGTCACCTCTTGATGTGATTGGACTTCAATTTTTGACATGTATATATTCTTGATTGTTTTAAGAGGTTAATACATGAATTTAAAAAACTCAAATGAGTTTTATTATGAATAAGAGTCATGGGAAAGTGTCATATGATATTCATTGAGATATGATGCTCATTAGGGTGGTTCATGCCACATAGCATATTATGGATATCATTAGATATTTTTGGTAGAATATAGAGTAGGAACACTCTCTCTCAAAGGAGTATTCAAGAGTTTTGAACGCTCGGCGGTCGGGTGGAAGAATAGTTATCGATCTCTGTGTGTGTGGTCGACAACATATCACACTAAATCTCGCGTAGCTCACGCCAGCAACGCCAGCAAGAGTGAGATGCAAAGAGCATATCACACTGGATGCTAGAGCTCTTTTCCTTAGAAGAGATTGAATATATATATATATATATATATATATATATATATATATATATATATATATATATATATATATATATATATATATATATATATATATATATATATATATATATATATATATATATATATATATATATATATATATATATAGAGAGAGAGAGAGAGAGAGAGAGAGAGAGAGAGAGAGTTTCACTTTCTCACTTTTAGATTGTCTAGATTCTTCTATCTAAGACAAGAGGGAGATCAGTTAATCATGATGGTTAGATTGAGTCTCATGTGGAGACTCTTGAGAGAAGTAGTTATGTTTATTTCCAGTTATGGTCATTGACTAGACGAGATGATCTAGTTATTGACATTAGTGAGACTGGGAGTTGAGTATGACTTTTCTCTTTAGAGTTTCTAGGAGATAGGGAGATATCTAACATATTGAGGAACCAAACTCTTAGTTGGTGTTGCATCATGAACATGATGTGTAAACATCAGTTAGGAGGATGGGTACTTAGGGATTATCTGAATCTCAAAGGGAATGCTTTTTGCATTCATATGGGAAATGTCATATGATATCTGTTGGGAATTGAACTCACAACCTCTCGGTTAGGAGTGCGATGGGCTAACCACTTGCCCCAAAAGCCATGGTTGAGGATTACTTCCTAATCCTCTCTCTTAAGGCATGGTTCAACCATCTCCTGCTAGGATTATGTGACATTCCTTCCCCCTTAGACTGAACATTGTCCTCAATGCTCACTTGTGGACCCTTCTAACTCTTGGACCCACTTTCCATGCATGAGCGCTTCCACCAACCTCAAACTCCAGCACATGGACCAAATTTGGACCTATCCCACCCTCCGTGGGTGCCCAAATGCCCATGCGCCTTCATCCAAGGCTAGTTTCACACTCACCACGGATAAGCGCCTTTTTCAAGTGCCCACGAATGAGGCGCGAACCTCCGTCTCGCCCAATATCTCAAATAGGCTCTGATACCAGTGTTGGGAATTAAACTCACAACCTCCCGGTTAGGAGTGCGATGGGCTAACCACTTGCCCCAAATGCCCATGGTTGAGGATTACTTCCTAATCCTCTCTCTTAAGGCATGGTTCAACCATCTCCTGCTAGGATTATGTGACAATATCCATAATATGCTATGTGGCATGAACCACCCTAATGAGTATCATATCTCA
This sequence comes from Ceratopteris richardii, assembly GCA_020310875.1. Lineage (NCBI taxonomy): Eukaryota > Viridiplantae > Streptophyta > Polypodiopsida > Polypodiales > Pteridaceae > Ceratopteris > Ceratopteris richardii. The sequence goes on from MU264080.1 coordinate 25,432, forward strand.
ATGAATATCATATGACATTTCCTTATGGAAAACTACAGGGAAGAGAAATATTAGAGTTTGCACAAGTGCCAATAGATGCTCTTCCAATAGAACCTAGTCCAACGGTAAAGGATGACAAACCACATACTTCTTGGTTGGTGAAATGTAGAGATTGCATTTTACTACCAAGAAATCCTTATATATGAGCTAGATGATGGAATTGCATAGTCACAAGGTAGTTAGAGGAAACTATTACTTGTGAGCACACTCAAGGTTAGGAAGACCTGGAGTGATATGAGGGCAATCTATCATTTTGTCTTAGATAGGTTTGGAGTCACTTGTTATGGGACTTTGTTCTATATTTTAGAGGATTATATGGTTTATTATCTCCATTAGGATATGGTCAAGCATATACGCTTGGCACTTTACACTTGCTTCTCATACTATTACTCCATTGAGGATACATCTTATGGACTTAGGTCATTTGGATGATGTTGTATGTTATGGGAGCGATAGTTTGGAGGTGGAGTGTATATGGGAGATAGTAGGCAGCACTCAGACGGTTTCCCACCTTTGAGATGATCTCATATGAGACTTCTTAAGGGGAAGGATATGGGAAACAACACACAGAGATGACCATGTACATAGAGTACATGGGGTTCAGGGGAGTCTGAGCACTTTCTTCTACCATTACGGACATTTCATTTACATTTTCGAGGATGAAAATGCTTTCATGGGGAAGGAAATGTCATATGATATTCATTGAGATATGATACTCATTAGGGTGGTTCATGCCACATAGCATATTATGGATATCATTAGATAATTTTGGTAGAATATAGAGTAGGAACACTCTCTCTCAAGGGAGTATTCAAGAGTTTTGAACGCTCGGCGGTCGGGTGGAAGAATAGTTATTGATCTCTGTGTGTGTGGTCGACAACATATCACACTAAATCTCACGTAGCTCACGCCAGCAAGAGTGAGACGCAAAAGAAGAGCATATCACAGAAAGTGTCTCCAAGCTGACCTCTTTCTCAAGAACACTCTCTGCTTGCTATTCTTTGAATATTTTGCAAGGACTTCATTTTTTATACTCTATCTTTGTACATGATCTCTATCCACCCCTCATTATTGGAATTGTTGTTAGAATTTATTTCTAGTGAATTTTGTCTTATTGGAAAGCTTCTAAAGTCTCATTTGAGTGGTATAAGTCTTAGGATCAGTGCATGCACAAGTTCATAGAAATGACCAAAACATTGTCCAAGTACTTAGGTAGTACTCTATGAAGAGATGAAGTAGTCTTATTTGATGCAGCTGGACGAGGCATCATCTACTGTCCAAATGGAGAAAGTTTACTCTCATTTGAAAGCTCTATAAGTCTAGTTTAAGTGTTCAAAGTTTCATTTATAGTTTCTTTATTTAGTAAGAGAAATTAAGAAAACATAGAGACTTTGTCTAAAAAAATCAAGATCCTAGAAGGGATCATTTGCTTTCAGTGTGCACATACAAGTATTCGTCCTCCAACAAAAAGGAACATGCATCATTAAGCATAATTCTAGTTATATATGTGATATACCTACTTTTGCTTTTAGCAAAACCATTTTATTAGGGTGTATACATTCAAGAAACTTATCTTTGTATCCCTTGGTCTTGTAAGAACTCAGAAAAGTAAATGGAGAAGTATTCTCTCTTGACATTTGACCTATAAAATTTTCTCCCATTTTTTCTATCTCTATGATCCTCAACCTCCCCTTATTCTATCCTCTCCACCCTTTGCTCTTCTCATCTCATTGCTTGTTTTGTCCATCTACCTTCTTTCTTTCCTAGTGACCCAAACCCTTGAGGATTTTGGAAGTAATTAGCTCCTCATATCACTAAGAATTGGTTGCTTGCAAGTGCTATTGTTTTTATGCATTAATACTAAGAAGGCAGTGTGGAACACCTTTGCCTTAATAGTAACCTCATGTTATTTATGTAGTAGTGTTAAAGGGGCCACAAAGACCACTCCTTCCTTAATAGTACCTTTGTTTTGATTGGTTTAAGTGTAAGAAAAGGGTGGAGTGGATCACACCTTCCCTAAGAGTGCCATT
>MU264081.1:7500-33132 GCA_020310875.1 Ceratopteris richardii
TCTAGTCTCACTTTTCATGAGTGCATAGGACCTTGTGAGTTTGACGCACAAATTTTTGGTGCCATTGCCAATGATGAGGGCCTAAGTCAAGGTGCCTATGTGATGGTTAGAGAATCATTTTGAAGTATTAAGCATGAAAAAGGAATTAAGGGCAAGTCACCAATCCTTTGAACTCATCTTCTCATATACCTAGTGTGTCTCTGTAAGAAGTTTTTTAGTGATAGATTAGGACTGGAGAAGCTAGGGTTAGAAGCTAGGCTAAGCTTTGGAGCAGGTTAGAACACCCAAAATCTCAAAAAATAGAAGAAATCACATTTTCTTGTCTATAGTTCATTGGTCTTGATCAGTGATAAAAACCAAGTTAGCACATCAAAATTCATTTGGGAAAATCAGTATCATGGAGAGAGCTAGCAAGGATCAGTATTGTCTAAGTTTATATCATGTAGAGCTTGACCTATACTAGGATTCTAGTGCCAAAAATTGAGAGAGAGAGAGAGAGAGATTCTTTGAGGTGAGCTCTACATCTGGTCATCTTAGTTTCACGTGTATCCACACATATGGGGAGAGATGACACCACCCAAGTATTTTAAGGCATGTTAAAAGAAAAAAGGGTATTATTGAGATACATGCACCTAGGCTGAGAGAGGAGAGCGCAAGGAACCCAATAATCACTTTGAAATTAAACTTTAGGTTAGAAAAATCCAAGCATCATGATCGATCGAGTTTGGTATGGTGATACCGAATTCCCCTGTGTGTCGAGACTTCCAAGGTATTGTGTTTTTCCAATACCTTGCTTCTAGTTGTGTATCGCTATACCAATGTATCAACAATTCAAGTATCATTATAGGATCCCCAAGTATTATGTATTGCTGATACATAGGTATTGTGTGTCACCGATCTTGGACTAGTATCGTGTATCCACTTAACAAGTATCGTGTACCTTGATACAAGACATTTGTCATCACATGACTTTTAAGTATCAATATCCTCAACCAAGTATCATATCATTGTAAAGTATCATGTATCATGCTCTTGATCGTGTATCGTGTATCATGCTGTATCGTGTATTGTGCCACCAGCTCGTGTATCATGTGTCACCTAGAAGCCCAAGTACCATATTGTCAGTTCATGTATTTTGTATCATTTGATAGCCTAAGTATCATGTATCGTGAAGTTTCAAGTGCAAATCCTAATTTTTCTACAGCTAAAATTTCAAAAAGTGCCTTATTCAAAAACACCAATGAAACTCTCAACTAAACACCAGTTAACATTCAAAAGTGATTTTAGGATTACAGATCTTGCAAGGATTCCTAGATTTTGAATGAAACTTGAGATCAGGTCCATGTCTTAGGGATCCAAAGGAGTGTAATGTCATTAGAAGGGGTTGTGTCTCAAAGAAGCTTGCATATAACCCACTAAGACACTTCTAGTGATTCTAAAAGTGAGCTAATGTAAACATCTAAAGACATGCAAAGTTCTATCTATTGTTCAAAAGTCATGACTTTGATAGAGGGTGAATATAGAAACTCCTGGCAATATGTTTTCTACAAACTTGAATGAAGTACCTATATACCTAGATGGATGTTGGTAGTGCAATTGACAGGCACCATACACATCAATGCAAAGGAAATATGTGAAAGGGGAACGTATTAATTTCCCAGGTCCAAACATGTTCATTTTTCAAGGAATACGTTTTACAATACTTTATTCAGAACTTCAAACAATAATTTTAATCACTCTTGTAACATATGTACCATAGAATATCAATTTCGTATCAAGAAACTCCATTTTGTGAGCCTAGGATTCCTCAAGCTTGGAGAGCTTAGGTAGAATGATCATACAAGTTTCCGTAATTTTTGGACTTCATTTGGACCTCCAAATGACCCTTGGAACCTAATTTTAAACTATGTCAAATAATAGGTTTGAAACCGGTCAAAACTAATCTAGAAACTATAAAAAGAGCTAGAGAGTTCATTCTTGGAGCTGATAGTGAAAGTTTTCCCTAATTTCCAAAAGTTGACCATCTTTGACCGCTATGTAGGATTTTCTTGATTTCTTTAAAACTTTGCATGTTAACTCCCTTTAACATCCTTGATGCCTCTTGGACTTCTTAGGGAATTCTGGCTACCTTCACCGAATGTGTTTCTTGTAGTCCTTCATAAGTGAAGAGAGGAGAGAAAATCTTGACAACATCGTGTGTGCTCTAGCTTGTTAGAGATTCTATCCTGTTTGAGAGCTTGTAAGAGCGTTCTTGGGTAATAGAGCTTATTCTTCACCTTCCATTACTTCTCCCTTGTCTCTACTCTGTGTGTGTGTGTGTGCATGTTCATGTATGTGTGTGTGCTTTTGCATGCTTCTCACCTTCACCATCACTCACATTAGTTGCTCACAATCTTCATATCAACCTATCTCTTTCGCGGATTCAAAATTAAGGAGGTGAAACTTCTTGATGTACTCCTCACTCTTCTCTAGAACAACACCAAATTTGGTGTCGTTGCTGGGTACGAGTTCTAGGACAAAACGTGTGAAGGTAAGATTATAGCAAGAATTGACATTAGAAGGTAACTAATTTCATTTTTGTCTTGTTTTTTGTGTTGTTTTTTAGTGTTTTTCACCTTCCCTATACTCATCCTTCATCCTTGCATCCTCTTCTAGCATCTCAAAAACATCCAAAAATTCACAATATTCACCTACTCACCTCCTTTTCTTCATTTGAAAGTGCATGTGTGTGCGTGTGTGTGTGTGTGAGAGAGAGAGAGAGAGAGGAGAGAGAGAAAGAAAGAGAGAGTTGTGAGCAAGTGTGTGTGATTGCCATAGAGTTAGCCCAAACTATGTTTGAAACCTCTCAATATGTCAATTAGAGTAACATAGCAAAACGAGAGCTATACTTTTAAGGACTATTAGAAAGGCTAGAAAACTTGATTTCTAATAGCAAAATGAAGAGTTTGTAGAAGAAGCCTACTGCTCCTAAGGCAGAAGAAGGTGATACACCATCACTATCTCATGTACCAAATACTACTGAATAGGAGGATCTTTCCTTCATACATAAGTACTCATAGGGATTTTTGAGGCAAATCAAAGAAGAGAAGTGGAGACAAGAGCAAAAAAACTACCCCCATTCAAGAGGTAGAGGATTCACAAGACGCATTTCCCTAGAAAATACCCTCTATATATGGCACACTAGAGGAGGAGAAATGGCCAACTCTTCATATGGATGCACATACATATGTGAAGAGGTGTGACGTATGCCAAAGAGCTCAGTTTCCTATTTGTAGAGACTTAGGCTTTGATTGATTTAGGTGCTGCAACTAGTGCAATTAGGTGGCCTCACTATCACGACATGGGATTAGAAATGCAGCCAATTGGGGCATACCTCATAGGTCTAGGAGGCATACAGACCCCTTGCATGGGTGAGATGGACCTTCGTGTTCTCATACATGATGTAAGATTGATGTTGAAAACCCTAGTGTGACATGAGAATGACCTCATAAAACCATTAATTTTTTGCCAAGATTGGTTACATGATCACTCAATGGTCTTAATTCTTAACAAATGCTCCCTATAGCTCACAAACTTAGACCTATAGCGAGTGATACGGCTTGACTTCCATAATGATACCCCTTGAGAAACATAACCCCAACCCATATAAAATGGATGCTAAGGAGGATTATAAGATCTTTGGACAAATGATTCCATTGACAATAACCCTTGTGGGGCAAGCGATGAATAGCCTTTGCCTCAAGAGACATCAAGAGATTTTCCCCTCCTCTTTCCTTGGACAAGTAGGGACCATCAGTAAAGAGGTGGGTCAGGTAGGTTACATCAGTACTTAGGTGGGTTACATGAGTGGTGAGGTGGGTTACATCAGCGGCGATATGGGCACCATAGTCTCTTCAGGCCCATCCTCCACACTTCCTACATACCTACCTAGATCTATTTCATAGAATACATGTCTTCCTGATGAGCAGGTCATGCAAATGTTGGACCTCCCTTCTTTTCCAAAGCAGAGTGTCAACCTGCCCTCTCAACCACAACCACAAAAAAGTCAAACAGGACCTAGGAACCCAAATCAATGACAATCCCAAAAGAACCCATGGTAGAATCAGCATTGGCATGCCAAAAAAAATTGGCACTAAGCAAGTATGGGTACCAAAAGGTCAAAAAGCACCAATCATTTCCAACAGTGCAGGCCAAGATGGAAGAGGCCAAAGTAGAGTCAGACTCAATATCTAACACCCCCTTGACCTCCTTCTCCACCAATGAGAACTCGACAAATTTGGTTTGCTAAGAAGTATCTGACAACCAAGACCAACTCCACACAAATCTAGGTTCCCAAGCCCGTCTTATAGCCCAACAACCAAGCTTTGTACTAAACATCCCTTTAAAATCACTCCACCCATTCATGCTACCACTACCAGATTCATCCCTTGTACATCATCATAAGAAGCATATCCACACACGAACTCTTAGAAAGTGGGTGTGAAAATGCATCTAGAAACCTCCATAAAACCCTTTGTACAATATGACATCTCTCACAACTAACCTTTATCCTTGTAATAATTCATAATTAACACCTAAACCTTGTATAGATCCACCTTCGCTAACCCACTATCACTTGTAATAACATCTCATAGAGAGCAATGTATGCATTATTGAAAGCATGTAGGATGCCTAATGACCTCCATTAGTTACTCAGGAAAGCATTACATCCATCACCTCACAACACAACTACACGGGTTACACATCGGTTATGGAAAGGGATTGCAGCCTCACACTTTATGGGGATCATTATTAATTTGCATGCTAATGTGTTATCCTTTTGTAAAAGATCCATAACACACACTGAGATCACCATGCAAGCTGAAGGAACCTCTTCAGGATGGCATCAACACACCAAGAGTTGGTTTTTAGAACTTATTGGCCGAAACCCACCTTACAATGAAACCTCCAAAATTCCAAGTCTTCATTGGGGTGATGCCTATTGAAGATCCCCCCATCGAAAGGATTGAGAAAGTACACACTAAGTCACATTGGTTTCAGGGCTTAGCAGGACCATTGGTAGACACATACCACATTTATGATGCAATGTTTTGCTTCAATGGAGATACTTGGGGTAGATATCAATTCTTTTCATGGGATTTTGAGGCCCTTCAAAATTCAGAAGAGTTATCACCAATTTGGGCAAGAGGAGGGTTTACAGAATACTTTAGCGCTCCCCTACTCAAACATGTGTGGCATGTAGTTTTGTCTGTATATGTATGTATGCACATATAGGTATATATGTATATTTGTGTATGTGTGTGTATCTATGTGTGTATGTGTATGTGTATATGTATGTGTGTATGTGTATGTATGTGTATGTGTATGTGTATGTGTATGTGTATGTGTATGTGTATGTGTATGTGTATGTGTATGTGTATGTGTATGTGTATGTGTATGTGTATGTGTATGTGTATGCATATGTGTGTGTATGAGTATGTGCGTATATTCATGCATATGTTTATGTGTGTGTATGCATGTGTATATGTATGAGCATGCATGTGCATGTGCATGTGTATGTGCATGTGGATGGATGTGCATGTGCATGTGCATGTCCATGTGAATATGCAGGTGCATGTGCATTTGCATGTGTATATGCATGCATGTGCATGTGCATATGCATGTGTATATATATGTGTATGTGTGTGTATGTGCATATGTATGTGTATGTGTATAAGTATGTGTATGTGTATGTGTATGTGCATGCATGTGGATGTAAGTATGTTTTTGTATGTGCATGTGCATGTGTGTATGTATATATGTGTGTATGTGCATGTGTATGTGTAAGTGTATGTGCATATGTACTTGTGTGTATGTGCATATGTACTTGTGTGTATGTGCATGTGTATTTTTATGTGTATCAGTATGTGTGTGTATATGTGTGTATGTGCATATGCATGTGTATGTGTAAAAGTATGTGTGTATGTGTATGCATGAGCATGCATGTGCATGTATATGTGTGTATGTGCATGTGAATGTGTACTTATATGTATATGTGCGAGTATGTTAATTTATGAAAACAAAAAAAAATGATATAAAAACAATGAGATTTGTACTTAAAATAATTTGCCATATATAATGGTTGGTGAACATCTTCAATAACCTACAATAAAGAGAGAGAGAGAGATAGAAAGTGAGAATGAGAGAGAATAGATAGAGAAAGAGAGAGAGAGAGAGAAAGCTCAACACAAATATGACCATTGGTTCGCTATTTGATCACATGCATGTAAAATGATGATCGAAGATCCATTCACCTTTTTTATTATGATCAAAAGCAAGCATCACATAAACGATATTAAATCAACGTATATTGTGACTTTGATTAGTGTTGTATATGGGACCCTTAGAAACATCACACATGTGTTTCTTCATAAGTGTCACCTATGCTACGTTAAAGAGCATTGCATATGCCACATTGAGTAGTGTCGCATATGCAGGGATCCTTCTATCCCATATGTGATGGTAATGGAATGTCACATATGCAACTCCATGCTATTGCATATGCAACAAAGCTATATAATAAATATTGATATGAGCTTTGTTTAATCAATGGTGTGCACTTGAGACTCTATCTGATGGAACGTGCACATGCAATCATGAAGGCAACAAAATTGTATTGTGACAACTATGACTATTGAGGGTCACTTCTTGTAGTGAATAGCGAGGGACAAGCTTAACAAGGATAATTACATATATGGTCTTATAGGATGGAGAATTTCCTAATGGGTTAAATACTTTGGGAACTAGTAAATGGAGAAGATGAGTGTCCTAAATTGCTAGAAAATCCAAACATAGATCAACAAAAACAACACAAGGCATGAATATAGAAATCTAGAAACATTTGCTAGTGGATATCAATATAAGAGCCTTATCCCACACATCATGAAAGATATTACACCAAAAGAAACTTTGGATATTATTCACAAATTCTATGGTACATCGAGAGAGATTAGGCAAATGCATTTGAAGCAAAAATTGCATAGTGTATGGCATGCGAATAGATCTATCACTCATTATGTGATAGCTATTAGAAAGATTATGGATGACTTAAAATCCATAAACTGCAAAGTGGAATATGAAAACATGATATCTATTATGTTGAATGGTATAGGACCAGAATATATGAGCTTAAACACTTCCATTTTGGTAAGAGGCACTATGCATGATTTTGACCAGCTAGTCACAATTTGTATGAAGGAGTGAAGCTTGGATTGAATGCATCAAGAGATCATCCATTCTTTTAACACAAAGGAAGAGGTTTTAGTCATGGTCAATCAAGCTCTAGAAATGTAATCAATTTGTATATACCAAGAGGAAGAGGTAGATCAAACTCAAGAGGTAGAGGTAGAATATTGCAAGAAGCTTGAAATAGTAACCATTGTGGAAGATATGGCCATTTTGAGAAGGATTTCTATCATAAGAAAAATAGTTAAAGAGAAATAAGTAGAGGTCATTATGCTTCACATGGTAACTTCTCTGTAAAAGTTCATATAATATTAGGGTAGAGACAATATGTTTTCAATGAAGCATGTGCTAAATAGCATGTCTAAACCTTGAAATTATATGACTTCGTACATAGATTTTGTTTGCACAAATCATATGATAAGCATAGGAGATTGGTTTGAGTCTAAAGAGCCTTTTAATACTAAAGAGTATGTGGAAACTACTGGTGTACCTTACACCTGATCAACAATGTTTGAAATGTACTGCTTGCACAAAAGAATCGTGTCCAAAATACATTGAGTGGTGTTTCACATTTGTGTCATGTTACAAAGAACTTAGTTTCAATTGGTTAGCTTGCAGATGAAGATATGGAAATCATCTTTAATAAGCATGGTTGTTTCATACATGAGTTCAAGTATGGAAAACGAGGGAAATTGATTGGTCATGGGAAGAAAATGGGTAGAGTATTTATGTTTGATATAGGGACATCTATTTATTAGAATATGTATGCCAAGAACAATGTGCACTTTGGTATAGGTGAATTTGTTGGTGTAGACCAATCACCAATTGAAGATTTCAAAGACAAAGAATGGAGATAAGAACAATTCTTGAAGCATAGAAGATGGATACATTCACAGAGTGAAAGACATGTACACATATGTACATTAGTTAAGACATAGGTTACTTATACTTATGATTTGACATAAGTCTGTACATATTTGCCTATAAATACTTTGGAAAAATGTCGGGGCAAAATAGAGAAGACAAGGAGAGTATGAGAATAGTGTATTGAGGAGTTGTAAGAGTCATTAAGTCTCTTAGAAGTGAGTTGAATTCTCCATCCTCACTCAGTTGTAAATCTCTGAGAAATAGAAGAAAAATTGTGCCCGATGTTTCTGTGTTTTCTCCTTGTGTGGTAGATCTTTTGTGAATTCCTTTTGGAGATATCTAAGCTCATAGTTAATCATTCTATGGCTAGAGTTTGAGAGTCTAATTGTGATCAGGCTAAGAGAATTGTGTGTATGAACATTCATATGTAAAGAATGTTCAGAGTCTCCTGAAACAGGCGCAAATTTCGAGTTCAATGAAATGGACAGTGCTCAGTGCACAATGTAAAGTTTTACACATATGATAGCTCAAAATCTAAGTTGAGAGATAAGCTATCTACATCTAAAAGCATTTGACCAAACGGGTTCGACATTAGGAGAACTATAGCTAAGAAGTTGCAGGTGTCAAAGTCACTACTGCAGAGAAGGTGATTTACAGATAGGTAAATTGTTTGTGTGATTTCTCAGAGTATACTGAATCATTTGCAGAGATTTAAGTTGGAGAAGGTGCGCAACCTTAAGGCGAAGCAACCTACAAAGTTTTATCAAAAACTTTACACAAGTTGTTAGACAATGAAGGATTAATCTGCAGCAGACTTTTCTGAGAAGTTGAATTTTTCAGAATAATCAATTTTCTGATAAGTTGGTGAATGTTCTCTAAATTTGGTGGAGTTTGAAGTTGTTCTTGATATAGAGGTGCTCTAAATTCAAGGTCAACTTGTTCTTTTGGAGATTAACACTCTCCATCAGTGGTATCAGAGCAGGAAGCATCAGAATTGAAGAAAAGGAGGATCCCGACTGCTGCAGCTACAAAGAATTGGACATCTGAAGATTCAAAGGGTGAAAGCTTGCAAGGAAAGCTTGAGAAGGAGATCATACGACATCAAGGAATTCAAAAGGAGTATCATTGAAAGTAAAGGTAACCTTATACTTTATAAAGGTTAAAGAATTCAATATACAGGTGAAGGAAGGATGGGAGATTCTCTTCAAATAGAGAAGTTGGATAGAGAAAACTATCCTGCATGGTCAATGAGGATGGAAGCTCATCTAATGAGCAAAGATTTGATAGCTTACATTACAGGAGAAGAAGAAAAGCCTCAATTTAGAGATCCTAGTGTTCCAACTAGGGAAGAATTATCAGATTTGAAGATTTGGATGAAGAAAGATGCTCAAGCTAGGAGCATTATCTATATGGTAGTCAATGATTACTTGCTACCTCACATTCGAGGTCTTGAAAGTGCAAGTGATATATGGAATGCCTTGGAAGAGCATTTCCAAAACACCACAAAGTCAAGGAAGGCATCTTTATGGGCAGAATTTACAACTTTCAAGAAGAAGGCCTCTCAATCCATTTGAGACTATGTAACAAGGATGAAAGACATTGCAGATGCATTAGGAGCTGTTGATGAAGATACTGAGGAGGATAAATTGGTAAGGCAAATCCTTACAGGTTTGAGAGGTGATGACAAATGGAAGCCATTCATTTTGTCTACAGAATTATCACTTGATCATTTCACTCCTGATTTAAATCAGTTGCTAGGTCATATGCTAACATTTGAGCAGGATGTTAAAGGAGATGGTGACAAAAGTATAGGTCATGCAATGTACTCAAAGGACAAGAAGAAAGCTAACAAGGAAAGCAACAATTAGGTGAAGATGAAGGTACAACTAGTCAAGCCAACTTCCTAAGAGGTAGAGGAGGTGGCAAAGGTAGAGGAAGAGGCAGGAACAACAAAGATGGAGCCAAAGCATGCTGGATTTGTGGTAAGACAAATCATTTAGCTAATGACTGTTGGCATAATAATCAAAGTAATGGAGGATACAATCAAAACTATAATTCAAGAGGTAGAGGTGGCAGAAATCAAAGAGGTAATTTCATAGGCAGAGGTAGTAGGGGTTACTTTGGAAAAAATGCAGGTAGAGGTTTCCAAAGTCAACAATATAACAACACCTACTACAATTATGCTTCAGATCAAAAGGAAGATTCAACATTGATAATGAATGCAACTTGTGAAAGGCAGAATGAAGATCAAAGAGTCTTCTACATTGACTTAGGGTGTAGCAATCACCTGAGTGGTAATATAGCCTTGATGACTGATTTGGAGAATAAGGTATCTAATCATGTTGTTCAAACAGGTGACAACACAAAGCACAATGTGAAGTCAATTGGATCAGTGAAGGCCAAGGATGGTAGCACCTTATTGAGTAAGGTCTTGTATGTTCCTACAATTCCTAAGAATTTGATAAGTGTAGGACAAATTGTGGAAAAAGGTTATGAAGTAAGGTTCACTAATGAAGGAGTGTTTGTGGAAGACCCTAGCAATGGGTATAAACAAATTGTTTCAGGGAAGAAAGAAGGAAGATTGTTCACATTGAAGATTCAAGGTAATGTTGGTCATGCCTTGTTCACCTATGGAGGACATAAGATCTCTGAGTTAGATCTTTGGCACAAGAGACTTGGACATTTCAATGAAAGAGGTATTAAAGACATGATTAATAATAGTTCAGTGCTTGGATTGCCTAATGTTACAGGTCAACATATGACATACAGATGTGAGGCATGTCAATTAGGTAAGGCTCATAAGCAATCCTACTCCAAGCATGGGTTTATGTATTCAGAGAAACTTGAATTGGTACACATAGATGTGTGGGGACCATCAAAGGACTTCAGTATCAATGGCTCAAGGTATTATGTGATTTATGTTGATGATGCTACCAGATGGATCACTATCTATGTGATCAAAGATAAGTCAGATGTATTCAATACTTTCAAACATTATCATATGTATGCAGAGAGAATTACAGGACATAACTTGAAGAGACTAAGGTCAGATGGAGGGGGAGAGTATTTCTCTAATGAGTTCAGTGATTACTTGTGGAATGCAGGTATAAAAAGAGAGGTTACTTGCAGGTACTCTCCTCAACAAAATGGTGTAGCAGAAAGGAGGAATAGGACTCTTGTTGAGTTTGCAAGGTCCATGATGAACGAGAAAAAATTGCCCAAATTATTTGTGGGCAGAGGTTGTAAATACAGCTACTTATTTGGTCAATAGGTTACCTTGTAAAGCCTTGCAGGGAATGACACCTTATGAGGCATGGTGGGGTAAGACACCTACACTAGACCATTGTAAAGTATTTGGATGTTTGGCCTATGCATATGTGCCATCACAATTAAGGCACAAATTGGAACCTAAAGCTGAAAAATATGTGTTTATTGGTTATGATGATAAGCAGATGGGATACAGGTTGTGGAATCCATCCACAAAACATTTTCTTGTATCAAAAGATGTTACATTTGATGAGCAAGGTACTTGGTATGCAGGTACTATCAATATTAATACAGATGATGAAGAAATTGTGAGCCAAAGGAAAGGTAAATCAAAGGTTTAGATATTTGATGAGCAAGAGAATAATGAAGTGCAGGTTGAAGTGGAAGAAACACCAAGATTTGATCCTGAATATGAAGAACTAGAAACCTCAAGAAGTGGAGAACTTAGGAGGTCTACAAGGAACAAATGGCAACCTACAAGGTATATCTATGATACTTCATTTTTGGCTACCAAAGATTATGCTTACATGATTAAAGGAGATGAAGACCCTTCTACATATGAAGAGGCAAAAGGTAAAGAAAATTGGGAGAAAGCTATGCAGGAAGAATATGATGCATTATTGGAGAATCAAACATGGGATTTGGTTCCAAAGCCAAATAGCCAGAAGATCATTGGATGTAAGTGGGTTTATAAGACAAAAAGATTTGCAGATGGAAGTGTGTCTAGGTACAAAGCTAGACTTGTTGTCAAAGGGTTTGCTCAGACATATGGTGTTGACTATGATGAGACTTATAGTCCTGTGGCAAAGATGACAACCATCAGGACACTCATAGCAATTGCTGCATGCAAAGGTTGGAAATTGTGTCAATTAGATGTGAAGAATGCTTTTTTGAATGGTTACATTTCAGATGAAGTTTTCATGGAGCAACCTCAAGGATTCAGAGATGGAAGATATCCAGATTATGTGTGTAAGCTCAAGAGAGCTTTATATGGCTTGAAGCAGGCCCCAAGGGCAGGGAACTATAGACTTGTAAAGTTCCTAAAAGAACTTGGATTTCAAGTATCAAAAGCTGATAGTAGCTTGCTTGTCAAAGCAAGTGATGATGGGTTTATTTACATGTGCATATATGTTGATGATATCATTCTTACAGGTACAGATGAGAAAGGCATACAAAGTCTAAAGAAGCAAATGGAGAAAGAGTTCAAAATCAGTGATTTGGGAGACTTGTCATACTTCTTGGGCATGGAGATTTCATACACTCAACATGGAGTGTATGTGACTCAAGAAAGGTATTTGAGGAACTTGTTAATCAAGTTTAAAATGGATGATTGCAAGCTAGCACCTACTCCAATGGAGGTGAATCACAAATTAAGCAGATTTGGAGGTGAAGAGTTCAAGGACATGAAGCAATATCAGAGTTTGGTTGGTAGTCTTATTTATGCTACATTAACTAGACCTGATTTATCATATGCAGTTGGGGTTTTGTCTCAATTCATGCATTGTCCTAGGAAAGAGCATTGGATTGCAGGTCAAAGAGTGTTGAGGTACATTAAGGGTACACTCAAAGAAGGTTTGTATTATGGTTTTACATCAGATACAAATATCAAGATCTATAGTGATGCAGATTGGGCAGGTAATCCAGATGATAGAAGGTCACCTATGGATACATGTGTTATGTGGGAGATAAGTTAATCTCCTGGTGATCAAAGAAGCAACATACAGTTGCTTTGTCATCTACAGAAGCAGAGTACAAAGGCATGGTTGAAGCTGCAAAAGAAGTGATATGGCTTAAGACTCTAATGAAGAGTTTTGACACTATACAGAGCATACCTATCATTTATGGTGATAACATGAGTTCATTATATCTAGCTGCTAATCCTGTTTTTCATGCCAGGACTAAACACATTGAGATACAGTATCACTTTCTAAGAGAGAAGGTGATGGATAAGGAGATTGAAGTCATACATACTTCAACAAAAGATCAGATAGCTGATATGCTTACAAAGAGCTTGGATGGACCAAAGCTACAGAAGTTTAAAGACATGGCAGGCATAAAGAAGGTTAGAGAAACCTCAATTGATGATTGAGGGGGAGCTGTTGGTGCAGACCAATCACCAATTGAAGATTTGAAAGACAAAGAATGGAGATAAGAACAATTCTTGAAGCATAGAAGATGGATACATTCACAGAGTGAAAGACATGTACACATATGTACATTAGTTAAGACATAGGTTACTTATACTTATGATTTGACATAAGTCTGTACATATTTGCCTATAAATACTTTGGAAAAATGTCCGGGCAAAAGAGAGAAGACAAGGAGAGTATGAGAATAGTGTATTGAGGAGTTGTAAAAGTCATTAAGTCTCTTAGAAGTGAGTTGAATTCTCCATCCTCACTCAGTTGTAAATCTCTGAGAAATAGAAGAAAAATTGCACCCGATGTTTCTGTGTTTTCTCCTTGTGTGGTAGATCTTTTGTGAATTCCTTTTGGAGATATCTAAGTCCATAGTTAATCAATCTATGGCTAGAGTTTGAGAGTCTAATTGTGATCAGGCTAAGAGAATTGTGTGTAGGAACATTCATATGTAAAGAATGTTCACAGTCTCCTGAAACAGGCGCAAATTTCGAGTTCAATGAAATGGACAGTGCTCAGTGCACAGTGTAAATTTTTACACATATGATAGCTCAAAATCTAAGTTGAGAGATAAGCTATCTACATCTAAAAGCATTTGACCAAACGGGTTCGACATTAGGAGAACTATAGCTAAGAAGTTGCAGGTGTCAAAGTCATTACTGCAGAGAAGGTGATTTACACATAGGTAAATTGTTTGTGTGATTTCTCAGAGTATACTGAATCATTTGTAGAGATTTAAGTTGGAGAAGGTGTGCAACCTTAACGCGAAGCAACCTACAAAGTTTTATTAAAAACTTTACACAAATGATTAGTCAATCAAGAATTAATCTGCAGCAGACTTTTCTGAGAAGTTGAATTTTTCAGAATAATCAATTTTCTGATAAGTTGGTGAATGTTCTCTAAATTTGGTGGAGTTTGAAGTTGTTCTTGATATAGAGGTGCTCTAAATTCAAGGTCAAATTGTTCTTTTGGAGATTAACACTCTCCATCAGAATTGTGGCACAAGAGAACTTTTCATATAAATTTGAGGAAATTGAAGTCTATGGAGAAGCAAATGTTATTGCATAGTCTACCAAGATTTGGTCATTTAAGTTTTATGGGCATATGCAAAGCATGTGCCTTCAGCAAACATCAGTAAATAAAGTTTCCAAGAAAAGAAATGCATAGAAAGAGGCCTCTAAAGTTGATTAATAGTGATGTGGCTGGTCCTCCTAGGACCTCAGTTGGTGGCTCACTTTAATGTTTTATTTTCATTGATGAATGTAGCCAATAAAGCTGGATACATTTCTTAAAGCATAAAAGTGAATTTTTCAATTCTTTGTCAAATTCAAGAACATAGTTGAGAAGCAATTGGGCATATTCTTTAAATTCTTATGATCAGATTCAAGCAAAGATTATATTTCAAAGGAATTTCAATGAATACCATAGTGATCATGGAATCAAAAGGAAATTGTCTTGTTTATACACACCACAACAAAATGGTGTTTCAAAACACAAGAATCGTGTGATTAAAGAAGTTTGAGCTATGCTATGAAAGATATTTTGGGCATAATCTTTTTCATATGGCTATACATGGATAAATAGACATCCAAGAAGAAACCGTTCGTGATATGACTCCTTATGTGAGAATATGGAAGCATGAGCTTAATGTGCACTATCTATGAGTGTTTGGGTGTATTTTTTATGCACATGTGCCTAGTGGATTGAGACACAAGTTTGAGACTAAATTAGAAAAGTGCATATTTATTGGATATTCAAAAGTGAATAAAGGATATAGATGTTATAAGTTTATAAAAAAAAAGAATGTATCCTGATTAGAGATGTTATATTTGATGACAATAGCTCATGGTATGCGTGCAAAGACATTTTTGTGATAAAAAATGATTGGAATGTTTCTATGCATAATGTTCATGATAAGCTACAAATGAGTCATAGACATTTTGATCATGAAGAAAGCTAGCATTATGCTTCACATGATTTTTCTATGCCTAGAATGTCATGTAGTGAAAATGAAAAAGACTATGCAAGGAGAAAGGAGAAAGGGAAACAGAAGATGAGAGATAGCTACATGATTTTTATATGCCTAGAATGTCATGTAGCGAAAATGAAAAAGACTATGCAAGGAGAAAGGAGAAAGGGAAACAGAAGATGAGAAAACATGTCTGACTCGAATATTGATGAGGAGATAGTTACATGTGGGATGTTGGAAAAGAAGAAGGAAAAACATGTTCCTCCACATGGAAGAAGATAAACACGTTTAAGATCAAATGAAGAGCCTCCTTTGAGATGATCAATGAGAGTTAGGCATCATGTGGATAGATTGAATCTATACAATAAGTCTATGAAAATTTATTATGCATACATAACAGATAGAAACAACTATGATGAATCAAAGAGCTTTCATGAAGCATCACAAAATGAAGATTGGTGCAAAGCAATGGATGATGAGATGAATGCATTGAAGACGAAGGATAAATGGGAATTAGTGAGATTGCTACCCAATAAGAAAGCTATTGTATGCAAATGGGTGTAAAGAATAAAGTCCAAAGGTGATGTTTTAGTGGAGAGACATGAATGATATCTAGATGCAAAAGGATATGCAAAAGTATATGGACTGAATTATGATGAAATGTTTATTCTAGTGGTGAAAATGATAATGATGAGAAGCGTGATTGCATGGGATGCTATGAAAAATTGGAAATTGTTCCAAATGGATGTTCAAAATGAGTTCTTGAATGGTAAATTACATGAGTAAGATTATATGTAGCAACCAGAAGGTTATGCACATGCAAAGTATCCTAACTATGTATGCAAGTTAAAGAAAGCACTATATGGATTGAACCAAGAACCAAGAGCATGGTGCAACTGATTTACTAAAAAGCTATTCAAATTTGAATATATGGAATCAAAGGATGATTATTCACTATTTTTATGGAATCAAGGAAGCGAAATGATTCTATTAGTGATTTATGTTGATGATCTTATCGTTAATGGCAAGGATGAAAAGAGGAGAATTGATTTGAAAAAGCAACTAAAATCTATATTTTTTATGTCAGATTTGGGAGAGCTAAAATACTTTTTGGAAATGAAAGTAATTTCAATGCAAGAGGGAATTTGGATGATACAATTCAGCTAAATGTTGGAAATGGTTGAGATATTTGGTATGAGTGCATGCAAACCTATTGATATGCCACTTGATTCTAATGCTAAGAATGTGGATGATAAAAAATACTCGCATGATGCAAATGTGTGTAGGACGATGGTTGGGATTCTTATTTATGTAACAAAGAGAAGACCCAATTTGAGCTTTGTAGTTTTCTTGCTTAGTCAATTTATGCATAAACCATGTAAAGTGAACTTGGATGTAGTGAGACATATAATCAGATATGTGAAAGGAACATGCAATTTTGGCTTGTTTTATGAGAGAAATGTTCAACCATTTCTATATGCATAGCCCAATGCTAATTGGGCAACAAATTTCATGGATCCAAGGTCAATTAGTGGATTTTATGTTCATTTGGAAGTGAAACCATTTTATGGAGTAGCAAGCACTCTTTAGAGCACTAAACCTGAATATAAAGGCATTACTCACACCATTTGTGAAGTAACCTAGATTAAGTACCTAAGTAAAGAACATGTGAGTCTACATGGATGGAAATGTGATCATCAATTGTGACAATGTGACAATGCAACATTATGCTATCAAATAATCTGTTTTATGATGCAAAATTCACGTACATTGAAGTTCACTATCACTTTGTTTGTGAGAAGACCATTGAAGGAGGTGGACTTGATTCACATCAACATTGGAGAATGAGTGGCAAATATTTTTCCCAAAGCTCTTCCCTTTGTATCTAGATTTCATTTCACATTGATTTCATCTTCCATGGACATATGTATTTATTTCATTTTGTATTCATCCTCATTATGATTTTGAAATGGAGATTTGATGACGTGGAAATGTTGTAAAACACTTGAATGAAAAATTACACATGAGGCCCACCATTTGTATGCATTCCTTATCCAAATAGAATGGGTGTCTCTCTCTCCCTCCCTGTGTGTATGTTCTCTCTAGGCACATGTATCCATTGCCATAGCTTCACATGCATACAAACATGTAAGCATGTTTGCTCTCTCAAACGAGCTTGTTAGGTGAAACAAAAAAAAAAGAATAATAAAAGGGAAGGACTACAAACTAGTTTCTAATACAAAGTATACCATGAAACATTATAAGAACTAAGGAGGTGTAGTGTAGATTGATGTGACACAATTTCATCACTTCGTGATTGTGCATTCCATCGCATTGACCATAAAGTGTGCATCATCATTTAAATGATGCTTATATCGATGCTATTCACAAGGGCTACTCAGGACATTAATTCAAGCATCTCATATTCGATAGATTGATATCACATATGTGATGGTTCAGAGGATCTCATATAGGACGCGTGCACATTGTTTATACAATGATCCCTTTTGACCAAAAGACAAAAATGCATTGCTCTTTGATCATCATTTTGCATGCATCTTATTGAAGAGATATCCAACATTCATATATGTATTGTGCTTACAAGCTTGAGCTCTCTCTTTCTCTTTCTCTCTCTTTCTCCTTCTCTCTCTCTCTCTCTCCTTCTTTCTCTTTCGATTTCTCTCTCTCTCTCTATCGATCTTTTGTTCTCTCTCTCTCTCTCTCCCTCTCTCTCTCTCTCTTTTGTCGGTTATTAAAGAAGTTCATCAAGCAAAATATATGTCTTATTATTTAAATACAAATTTCATTGTTTTTTATATATTTTCAACTATCTCGTTTTCATAAATTAATATACTCATACTTACACATTCACATGCATATATACACATATGCATGCACGTGCATGCTCACACATGCACATAGACATATGCAAGAATATATATACACATACTTATACACTTACACATACACATACACATCCACACACACATATATACATAGACATACACATACACATGCACATACACACACATACACTTACACATAGACATGCACATACAAAGACATACACGTAAACACATGCACATTCACATGCATGCATGCACATACACATATGCACATAAAACATACTTAACATACATATACATATGCACATACACACACATGCACATATATATACACATGCATATGCACATGCACATGCATGCACATACACATGCATTCACATGCACATGCACATGCATGCTTATATATATACACATGCATATACACCCATACACACACATGCATATTTACACATACACATGCATATACACACATACACATACACATACACATACACACACATACACAGACACACACATATACATATACATACACCTACATATAATGCATATTATTTTATCAACATGAAATGTCATTTATGAAAACACACATTTAAAAATAGAAGAAATAAAAGAAATCAATAAAGATAATGAAGATGAGACTATATTGATGTCTTACGAAAATGATGGTAATAATGACAAATAGTGACTACAATAGATAGTAGATCCCTCTCTATTAGTTTGGAAAATCAAATGAATCCCACAATAGAGATGAAATATATTTATGTAGGTTCGAAGATTATGCTAGGGGAAAGATCTTAAGTTTTTCCCAAAGAGTTCTATAGCTTTCTAGCTCGGGTCAATAATTGCTAACGTGAATCATTTGAATGGCTATCAGATGGTAGAATCCCCTATATTCGAATGGAACATGAGGAGAATCCCACCACAAAGATGAAAACAACTTCTCTTAAGTTAGAACATGAAGCTCAGGGTAAGCCAACAATTCTCTGTATAGGTTTATTTTCAAGCACAAAAATATGGCCCATGTATGTATGCATGTGTAGGTATGCACGCACACACACACACACACACACACACACATATATATATATATATATATATATATATATATATATATATATATATATATATATATATATATATATATATATATATATATACACACATGTATATATATATATATATATATATATATATATATATATATATATATATATATATATATATATATATATATATACATGTATATATATATATATATATATGTGTGTGTGTGTGTATTTATGTGTATTATAAGTATCCATGTGTTAGTTATATACACACTTCTATGTTTAATGTGTATGTATGAATATGTATGCACACACACATACACACACACACATATATATACACACACACACACATATATATATATATATATATATATATATATATATATATATATATATATATATATATATATATATATATGTGTGTGTGTGTGTGTGTGTGTGTATATATATATATATATATATATATATATATATATATATATATATATATATATATATATATATATATATATATATATATATATATATATATATATGCATATGTGTATTCATGTGCATATGTATACATGAGTAAGAATGCACATGTGTGTGATATATACATGTGTCTTTACAATTGTGTATGCATGTATATGTATACATGTGGGTATGTATGCATGTGTGTGATGTGTATGTATGTACATGTGTGTTTTATATATATGTATGTGTATGTGCATGATGTGTATGTATCTCTATATGTATTATGGTCCTCATTGATTTGAGTAGCTATATATAGAGATTCATAAGGTTGGGAGGAGAGTCATCTGGTGGAATCTTTTCTAAAATAAACGCACAGTGAAATCTACATCAGAGCATACTACATTTGTATTTATGTATATTTTCCTACACGTTCCTTGTATATTAGTATACAGAGAACCCGATTACATTTACTCTTATTTTCAGACTTTATTACTATATGGTCCTCATTTATGACGAGGTTATTGACATAAACATATACAATGATAAGAATAGGAATAGATGCAATGTTTCTTCTCCGCATGATATTATTCCTTCTCTAAATTATATTCCTGAATCTACACACACACACACACACACACACACATATATATATATATATATATATATATATATATATAGAGAGAGAGAGAGAGAGAGAGAGAGAGAGAGAGAGAGAGAGACAGAGAGAGAGACAGAGAGAGAGAAGTTTATATATGTGTGTGCATGTGTGTATATATATGTGTGTGTATGTATACCTAGAACTATATATATGTATGTGTATCTGCATGGTGTATGTATCTATACATGTATTCTGGTCCTCATTCATTCAAGTAGCTAATGATTTGTGTTCACTATAAGTGACACATGTGCACTTGAAGATGAGCTTATTGAAATCAACATATACAATGGTAAAAAGAGGGTTAGATGAAATGTTTGTTCTTTGCATGAGTTTGGTCCTTCTCCAAATGATGTTAATGAACCTAGATACACACACACACACACGTGTACACACACATACATACACACACACACACACACACACACACACACACACATATATATATATATATATATATATATATATATATATATATATATATATATATATATATATATATATATATATATATATGTGTGTGTGTGTGTGTGTGTGTGTGTGTGTATATATGTGTGTGACTGTATGTATGTATACATACCTACATACACACACACAAATACATACATACATGCACACACACACACACATATATACATACATATATATATATATATATATATATATATATATATATATATATATATATATATATATATATATATATATATATATATAAAATTCATGTCTTGCATTGTTAGGGTAATGTGACATAACTATGTGCATCTCTTTTAGGCACCACTTGTGATCATCTTGTGCTGAATTATGTCTTGAATGAAGCCAATATGTACTTTTAGTCTTTCTCTTCATTTATAGTTACAACCATTTTAAGTGAAAAAATGCAAGTAGGAGTCACATAAAGTTCTCATTCTTTTTCTAAACTCCAAAGCATGCCTCATGTATATTATAGTACCATCGGGTGATATATCACTCTCAGCCTTAGGTTAACTATGCATGCCTTCATGGGTACCTCTATTGTGCTCTCAAGAGTTGGAGGTAGTATACGTGTCCTAGAAATAAGCAAATAACAAGTCTTTTTGTTATAATATCATTAAAAAACCTTAGATTATAATAAGAAAGCATACCTATGTGCAAAAATCTCTTTTTGCAAATGGAGTGGTAGAGGAACCTTCCTCTAGCCGTTGAGTAGGCATCTAGATTATGAAATCTAATTCCTCTTTAGGCATGTCTCCATTCTCATGCATGACAAACCCTAAGAAATTCTTCGGAGCTTTTCCTCTCACAAGATTCTTTGTGAGAGTAAGTTTCACCTTTCCTTCTCTACTACAATCCATAACATTTGACACTTTATATGAAGGAAAAAGTGAAGCTTGACTTGAATGCACAAGGAAGTGGAAACTCAAGAGATCATGCATTCTTTCAACATAGAGGAAGAGGTTCTAGTCATGATCGATCAAACTCTAGAAGTCTAAATACTTTGGATATGTCAAGAGAAAAATGTAGATCAAACTCAACATGTAGAGGAAGATCATAAACACATCAAAATTATTACCATTGAAGTACATATGGAAGTTTTAAAAATGATTATAAGACAAACAACCAAAGGGGGAAGAAGTAGAACGTGTTATGCATGAGATGGCAACTTATTTGTAAAAAATTCATGCATAGATTATGGCAAATACAACTTGTTTGTAATGGAGCATGTGCTAAATAGCATGTTTAAACCTAGAAATGGTAGGGATTATTACAGAGATTTGGTTGCACAAATCATATGAAAAGCATAGGAGATTCATATGATTCTAAAGAGCCTTTCAAGACTAAAGAGCATGTGGCAACCAGTGATGCTACTTTACACGAGATTAACAAAATCGGAAATATACTACTAGTACATAAGAATGGTGTCTGAAATACATTGAGTGGTGTTTTACATGTGCCTAGTATTACAAAGAAGTTGGTTTTAGTTGGCCCGTTTATGGATCAACATATGGAAGTGATCTTTAACGAGCATGGCCCGACATGATTTCAAATATGGAAAAGAGAAAAATGGATTGATCATAGAGAGAAAATGGGTACATTATTCACATTCGATATGGGCACACCTCTTTATGAGAATATGTATGCCAAGAGCAATGTGTACTCTGATATAGTTGAATTGTGGTACAATATAATGTATCACATAAATTTGAGGAAACTGAAGTCTTTGAAGAAGAAAATGTTAGTGCATGGTCTATAATGATTTGGTCATTTGAATTTTGAGTGAATATGTGAAGCATGTGCATTTGAAAAACATTAACATATGAAGTTCCCAAGAAGAGAAATGCATAGGAAGATACCTCTAGAATTGATTCATTATGATGTAGTTGGGCTACTAAAACGAAATCACTTGGTGGCTTAGTTTACTATGTGATCTTCATTTATGACTATAGCTAATACAGTTGGATATATTTTATGAAGCATTAAAGTGAAGTTTTTGAAAGCTTTGTCGAATTCAAAAACTTGGTTTAGAAGCAACTAGCCATGTACATTAAATGCTTATGATAAGATTGAGGGGGAGAGTATATTTCAAAGGAACTTTTTCAACATTTTAGTGATCATGTAATCAAAAGGAAACTATCTTGTACATATACCCACAACGAAATAGTGTTGTAGAACCCAAGAATCATGTGATTGAAGACATTGCTAGAGCCACGTTAAATGAGAAAGAACATGCTAGATACATTGTTGGGGGATTCTTAGACAATAAGGAGTTTGAGGGTTTGTAGGAGAAAATGAAAAGACCAGAAGAGGAAATACACCTTGGAAGCTTCTGCCGATTGATTACAGTAAGACAATTACAATGTTTGAAGCAAAATACAAGCCAATACTTCTGTGCACAATCACACAGAGTGCTCAATTACAAAATACCCAATATCCCAAAGTCTTCTTGCCGCTGGCCTCCTCTGCACCAGACCTCAACCTGCTTCAAGCTTATCCTTGTGCACACCTTGCACCAAGCTTCCACTAAGGGGGAGGAATGAATACCTTCTCTCGGCATGCGCACACTGCAAAGAGACCTTGAGATCCTTGGGGGACTAGCTTAGCACTCTCTGCACAATCCCTTAGTCACTCTCTATGCACTCCTGCAACTCCACTTCTCTGCGCCGCACAGTGGTGACTCTTGCACTTCTCTCTCTTGCTTCACTTAGACTATGCCTCTCTTGCTTACTCTAAGATTGATCCAAGAATGGTCCTTGCCTTGATTTGAGTGTATCGATCACGTACGCTCCTAACTCCAATAGTATCTTGGTGCTCACTTTGATGTCCCAAGATTGTCTTCACAAGTCGCAGCCAACGACTCACTGTTTTGTCCTGTAGTGACTTTAGACTAAAACCAAAAATTTTAATGGGGGGCCATACTTCCACCTGTGCGTACGCTGCCGCTTCACATACCTTCACATTTTCCTTTAAGTCTTCACTTTTGGACATAAAAGGGGGTTCACCTGAACCTTTCAAAACACTTTAAAACACACTTTGAACCTTAGGGAAATTAGAGAAAATACCTCTGCAACCTGCAACCCACTTTCTCCAATTTACCCTTTGTGGACAATTAATTCTCCACTACCTGTGCACTTTGACACCTGCACTTTAGCACTTTGACTTTGCACCTATTGACTTTGACCTTGACCTTGTTGACTTTGACCAGTTGACTTTGATTGTAGTTGACTTTGATCAACATGACTTTTATGGGCTCAACAGTTGCCCACCACCTAATGTGCTCTCCGTCCCGGAGAGCTACAGCCAAAACACTGAACATATAGGACACCAGGATAATGGAGCTGCAAAAACTTGAAGAGGACAGTTGAGCAGCAACCAATGCCACCAAAAGCAGGATAGAACAAGCACCCGAGAAGAACCAAAAATTGGATTTGGCCATGGAAAAGCAAAAAAAAAGGGGGGCAATGGGAGGGTAGAAAGGAATGGGAAGGGAGGGCTGAGGGTGCGGAGATGGATGGGGCAGGTAGGGGTGATGATGTGACTGGGCAGATATGTGCTCAAAATTTGAGGGTTTTGACCAAAAAATCATAGAAAATGTGGGAATCTGGAAAAATGAAGCCAAAAACTGATTCCAGAGATGGCAAAAAAACATGAAAATGACTCCATTTTTGCAAAAAAAACGGCCACCGAGGCACGATCCAAAGCCAAAAGCTTTGAGCCATAAAAATTAAAAAAATAAAAAATATATAATAATATATAATATATATATATATATTATATATATATATATATATATATATATATATATATATATATATATATATATATATATATATATATATATATATATATATATATATATATATATATATATATATATATATATATATATTTGTTTTTGTTGAACGCCTAAACAAATAAAAATAAAAAGAAAAAGAAATAAAATAAATAATAAAATAAAATAAAAAAATAAAAAATAAGAAAATAAAAAATAAGAAAATAAAAAAAATAAAAAATTAATTTGGGGGGGGGGGGGGAAGGGGGGGGGGGGGGGGGGGGAGGGGGGGGGGGGGGGGGGGGGGGGGGGGGGGGGGGGGGGGGGGAGGGGGGGGGGGGGGGGGGGGGGGGAAGGGAGGGGGGGGGGGGGGGGGGGGGGGGGGGGGGGGGGGGGGGGGGGGGGGGGGGGGGGGGGGGGGGGGGGGGGGGGGGGGGGGGGGGGGGGGGGGGGGGGGGGGGGGGGGGGGGGGGGGGGGGGGGGGGGGGGGGGGGGGGGGGGGGGGGGGGGGGGGGGGGGGGGGGGGGGGGGGGGGGGGGGGGGGGGGGGGGGGGGGGGGGGGGGGGGGGGGGGGGGGGGGGGGGGGGGAGGGGGGGTAGGGGGGGGGGGGGGGGGGGGGGGGAGGGGGGGGGGGGGGGGGGGGGGGGGGGGGGGGGGTGGGGGGGGGGGGGGGGGGGGGGGGGGGGGGGGGGGGGGGGGGGGGGGGGGGGGGGGGGGGGGGGGGGGGGGGGGGGGGGGGGGGGGGGGGGGGGGGGGGGGGGGGGGGGGGGGGGGGGGGGGGGGGGGGGGGGGGGGGGGGGGGGGGGGGGGGGGGGGGGGGGGGGGGGGGGGGGGGGGGGGGGGGGGGGGGGGGGGGGGGGGGGGGGGGGGGGGGGGGGGGGGGGGGGGGGGGGGGGGGGGAGGGGGGGGGGG
>MU264082.1:0-33119 GCA_020310875.1 Ceratopteris richardii
CATAGGTGGAGGTGGAGAGGCAAGGCCGCCCTGATGGCTGCAGCGGGATCCACCATCATCCGGGATCGTCTCTCCTCCATGGGGCGATGATCACGAGCCTGGATCTCTGCAATCTGGTGTCTGTGAAGTCTCGGGGCCCGATATCCTATAGCACGGGGCCGTCTCTTGGCTCGAGAGGTTTGAGCGTTGTGAAGAGTCACCCCTCTCGATGTGTGAGCTAAGGTGGGGAGGGCTACTGCACGTCGTGGAATGAAGAAGTCAGTGAGTTGACTCTATCTCCCTTGTGTCTGGGCAGTCATAGTAGGCTGGAGGAGAGAATCTCTGACTCTGAATCTCTAGTAAGAATCGCTCGAGCTTTCGCTCATCTTTGGAGCCCATGATCTCTCGGAGGGTGGGCTGCCCTGTAAACAGAGTCTCGTATCTGTCTCTAATGTTATATATACGCTACATCTGCAAACAAAGTGCTCCTCATCCTCGATCTCTACTCTGCATATCCTGCATAGCCGCTCCTCTCTGGGAATGTCTGTAGCTCTGCCCATCTCAATCTCTAGTCGGTGTGATGCGACCCTCAACTGGCCAATGGCTACCCTCGAGCTATGAGGCATGTAGGTATCCATGTAGCGTGGTCGTTGGATGAAACCATCCGCTAGTATGTCCAAGAACTAGTCTCGATAGTGCGATAGTCTCCATCCCATGTGTGGTGTGTGCCATGTCTGACTAATGTAGAGCTTCCAAAGGTCCTGTCTCAGCACAAGATTCCTCTCATGACGCGAGAGGTGGATGTGAGGTGAGTCTGGGTCATACTGAAAAGGCGGCAATCTATCCATATCAAGTCCATGACTCTCAAACCACGCTCTAACTTGAGTGTACCAAGCTCTCTCATATCCAGACTCTGATATCTGTATAGATGCCTCAAAAGCTCTGTGTGTGAGTCTTTCGGTAGGGAGCTCCCTCACCCTCTGAATAAAGGAGATAGTCTCGAATAGTGCATCTACCACCATGGGTGGTGCAGCTAGCTCTGCCCTGATGATGTCATGTGGCACTGATTGTTTCCCGCGAAATAGTCGTGAGATCATACGTACTTGTGGTCGCTCGATCGCACTCCACTGGGTGCCTGTGAGGCCTGGTGCCCAAACTGTCGCAGCATACATCATAGCTGGTCTGACTAGTGTGTCAAATAGCCACCCCTTTGTGCGGGGCTCCTTGAAGTGTGCCTGGTGACATCTCCGCTCTAACATGGCTAAGGCTGCATATCCTCATGTGAGTCTATCGGTGGCTGCCTGTCTCATGCTGAAGGGTCTAGGCAAGCTCGTGAATGTGACTCCGAGGTAGACATAGGAAGTGACCACCTCAATCTGTCCACTGCCAACTGTGAATTCTGCTTCATTCCTCACCATGGGGAGGTGTGGAAGATCATGACCTTGGTTTTGCCAAGGTTTACTGTCAAGCCTCTCTGTGTACAAAACTCATGGAGTGCATCTAGGTGGCGCTTGTAATCCCTCGGGTGACTCTGAAATCAATACAATGTCATCTGCATATAATAAAATGTGAACCTCGATACCTGCGAGGTCTGCACCCTCCCTTCCAGCTCGGAGAATGTAGTCCTCAATCTCGTCGATGTAGAGCCCGAATAGAGTGGGAGAGAGTGGGCAGCCTTGCTTAACACCCACTGTGCTAGCAATGGCCTCTGATAGTCCCCCCGGGCATCGAACCCTCCCAATCACCTGCTCATAGAGTGTGTAGATGGCCCAAATCATCTCTGATGGTATACCCAAGCTATGAAATCTCCGAAAAAGCTTCTCCCGTGGCAGAGTATCGAAGGCTTTGCGGAAATCCACAAAGCAGCAATATAATCTCTTCTAGTCCTCAATCTCGTCGATGTAGAGCCCGAATAGAGTGGGAGAGAGTGGGCAGCCTTGCTTAACACCCACTGTGCTAGCAATGGCCTCTGATAGTCCCCCCGGGCATCGAACCCTCCCAATCACCTGCTCATAGAGTGTGTAGATGGCCCAAGTCATCTCTGATGGTATACCCAAGCTATGAAGTCTCCGAAAAAGCTTCTCCCGTGGCACAGTATCGAAGGCTTTGCGGAAAGCCACAAAGCAGCAATATAATCTCTTCTTTCGCATCTTTGCCCCGTCAATGAGGCAACGTAGAATGAAGATGTGATCAATAGTGGAGAAAGCCCGTTGGAACCTTGCTTGACCACGTGCTCGTAGCCCTCCCATCTCAGCATATGAGCTGAGCTCTGTCTCGAGAACCGTCCCATAAAGCTTGGCCATGGTGTGACCAATCATGATAGTCCTGTAGTTCCCTGGGTCCAAGGTATCCCCAGATTTGTGAATGGGTACAATGGTGTTCTTCGTCCACTCCTGAGGGAAGCCCTCCCCTATAGCCCGACATGAAGACATGTGCAATCAATGGAGCTATAGTGGAGGCAGTATGTATGAGGTGCTCGCTCTGCAGTCCCGTGTGGTCAGTCGAACGCCCATGTTGTAGTCGCTCAATGGCCCTCTGGATCATCTTTGCTGTGAAGAAAGAGGAACGACTAGGGCGTGGTCCAGGTGGTTGGGGGATGGGAGGCTATCGAGGTATCTCATATAGTCTCTCAACATACTCGTGCCAAATTTGTGGATCTCCAATAGGTGTGGTCGGCCGTGACTCTCGTAGTGTGCGCCATGCAGCAATGCAATCCCTGCTCATAAGTAAATGGTATAGCTCAAGCTCATGTGCCTCCTTGAAGGCCCGTCTCTTTCAGCGTCTGAGGGTCTTAATATGTCTTCTAGCCTCCATCTCTGTGATCTCTCCCAATGCTCTCTGAGCTCGTAGTCGACGATAGAGACTCTTGCACTCATCATCATACCAGGAGGGATTTTGTGGCATGGTCCTCAGGGTAGGTGTGTGACTAGAATGGGTGGTGTGTGGGAATGAACCGATGGCGGATGCGTGAAGGATGGATGCTATATGTGAGGTAAGTATAGGTAGTGGGGTGTAAGGATGAAGCGAAAGAAGGCTTTCTTCAACTCGGGATGAGTATATGTGGGCAATCTCGTTTGTGAAGTGGATGGTAGTGTGTGGGGGGCGTATCATGGGTGTGTGTGTGGGAATGTCTCCCTTGAGGAATAGTGCAAGATATGCGTGATCTGCTCCAATGGGTATAGGTGGGATGGTGAAAGAACTGAGTATGTGGGTTGCCTCCCTCGGTCCTATGATATAATCCACGATACTCCCTCCTCCATATGTAACTGAGTACGGTACGCATGTCAATCTCCGTGACATAGGCCAGTGTCTCATCCCGTTATAAATAACGAGGCGGTGTCTGGACCCGAGTCTGAGTAGGTGAGTACCGTAGAGTGTGTGTGTAGAATCAGCTGAAACTCGTGCCATAGATTCCTCCTGTAGAGTGGGTAATATGATTGGATCCCCTCGGTCAAAAGCCTCTCACTGATCGCTCCCCGTCCTGGCGTTGAAGTCGCCCATGAGGAAGACTTCCCCTAGAGTAGAGTACTCAGTGATCTCCTCTGATAGACAAGTATAAGATGAGCCCTACTCTCGTGCGGTGATCTGTATCCTTCTCTGAAATTTATCTCTGAAGAGTATCGCTACTCCCCTGGATCCTTTCGTAGTGTGGTGGCGTGTACAATTTCTGTATATAGACTCCCATTGGAAGCCATGCATCCGAGGTAGGCTCCTATCGGGGCTCTCATGTGTCTCTTCCAGCAAAATAATATCTCTATCTTTGCTCACTTCCTCGAGCCTCTCTGGATGTGTCCATAAATCTCCATTGCAGTTCCACAGTGCGAGATGTATCTCCTGAGCTGACTCACAGGTTGTGAATCGAGAGAGAGAGAGAGAGAGAGAGAGAGAGAGAGAGAGAGAGAGAGAGAGAGAGAGAGAGAGAGAGAGAGAGAGAGAGAGAGAGAGAGAGAGAGAGAGAGAGAGAGAGAGAGAGAGAGAGAGAGAGAGAGAGAGAGAGAGAGAGAGAGAGAGAGAGAGAGAGAGAGAGAGAGAGAGAGTCAGAGTCATATTAACGTCTTTTGGAGGTCAAACTTGGCCTATGAGACAAAAACCATGTACAAGTGTAGTAACCCTGTGTAGAGGAGGGAGGGAGAGAGAGAGAGAGAGAGAGAGAGAGAGAGAGAGAGAGAGAGAGAGAGAGAGAGAGAGAGAGAGAGAGAGAGAGAGAGAGAGAGAGAGAGAGAGAGAGAGAGGAGAGAGGAGAGAGAGAGAGAGAGAGAGAGAGAGAGAGAGAGAGAGAGAGAGAGAGAGAGAGAGAGAGAGAGAGAGAGAGAGAGAGAGAGAGAGAGAGAGAGAGAGAGAGAGAAAGAAAGAAAGTCATATTAACGTCTTCTGGAGGCCAAACTTGGCCTATGAGACAAAAACCATGTACAAGTGTAGTAACCCTCTGTAGAAGATAAAATGAAATAAAAAGTATATCGCTACGCAAAGCTATATAGGGCTGGAAAAGGCTGGGGAGTCACATAGCTTAAAGGCGTCATTTATGCCTTTAAGTGAGAGGTTGTTGTGATAAAGTCCTAAATGACCCCTTTATAGTGTATACATGTGTATAGGCCTATTTATGAAAGCTATGTCACTTATTCTTTATTTTCGGACCAAGTTTAATCTGAACTTGGCCAACCCTAAAAGGGTCCTATTTAACATAACTCGATAAGACTTTGGGATAGAACTCACTTCACTTGAGAAGCCATAACTCGATAAGACTTTGGGATAGAACTCACTTCACTTGAGAAGCCCCTCCAAATCTAGCATCGATTCTCTCTCTCTCTCTCTCTCTCTCTCTCTCTCTCACAGATCCTATAGCTTTCATACAGAAAGCTCTAGCACCGGCTCCACCTATGTATCACATCCTCCACCCCTCCATTACCACTGGATGGAGCTAGTAGACAGATGCATCTTCATGATTGTATTGCCCTCATCATATAGACATGCATATACCCCAGGGATAGGGCTCCATCAGCCTTAGTATTTTACTACACATGTTGGAGACTAGATTGTATTAGCTTTTTATGATCTTACTTTAGTTTTGTGACAGCCGGATGACATCCATATCATGTATCTTATGTTTTGTCTCATAGGCCGACTTTGGCCTGTCATAGACGTAAAAAAACTTTCTTTCTTTCTTCTTTCTTCTTTCTTCTTTCTCTTTCTTTCTCTCTCTCTCTTTCTTTCTCTCTCTCTCTTTCTCTCTCTCTCTCTCTCTCTCTCTCTCTCTCTCTCTCCCCAGCCTCTTTTCTCAAGTGAAGTGAGTTCTATCCCAAAGTCTTATCGAGTTATGGCTTCTCAAGTGAAGTGAGTTCTATCCCAAAGTCTTATCGAGTTATGTTAAATAGGACCCTTTTAGGGTTGGCCAAGTTCAGTTTAAACTTGGTCTGAAAATAAAGAATAAGTGACATAGCTTTCATAAATAGGCCTATACACATGTATACACTATAAAGGGGTCATTTAGGACTTTATCACAACAACCTCTCACTTAGAGGCATAAATGACGCCTTTAAGCTATGTGACTCCCACCATTTGTATACATAACTGATGTTGTGCTTCGGATAAGCACTTAGTAAGGTTTTGATGTATGAACCTTAACCAATGTGATAAGGCCATCCTCAAGCACTTCTGGAATGAAGTGATATCGCACATCAATATGTTTTGTGCATGCATGGAACATGGCATTCTTTGCCAAACATATGGCACTTTGGCTATCACAACCAAGCATAGGTGCTCTGTCATGCAAACCAAACTCACTGCAAAGGCGTGCTAACCATATTGCTTCTTTGGAAGCCTCAGTGGCTGAAATACATTCAGCTTAAGTAGTAGACAAAGCAACAATCTTTTACAGTTTAGTGCACCATGATACAACACCACCTGGAAGAGTGAAAACATAGCCACTTGTGGATTTCCGTGTATCCACATCACCTTCCATGACAGCATCACAAAATCCTTTCAGCTCTAATGGGTCCATTCCATAATAGAGGCATTTGTTTTAGTCGTTTTCAAGTACCTCATAATGGACTTTATTGCATTCCAATGTGACTTTCTTGGAGTAGCCATAAATCCGCTTACAACTTCCACTGCATGGGCAATGTGAGGCCTAGTAGCAACCATAGCATACATAAGTGAACCACAGGCTGAAGCATAAGGTGCACGTTGCATATCATTGATTGCTTCTTGTGCCTTGGGACAATCTTCCTTGGAGATTTTATGATATGGCTCTAATGGCACTCCAAGAGGCTTTGCATCAGCCATGTTAAATCTGTCCAACACCTTTTCAATGTATTTTTCTTGAGATACCTTTCGACTCCCTTGCTTCCAACGCGCAGTCACAATCGTTGAGAAAGAGAATGCCCTGATTTCGCTCCTTTCAAAGATCAAATCTTGTGCCCTCGATGCGGCGAATCTCAAAAAGATTCTTCATATTCGAGGACGAGGATGCCATGGTTGCACAAATAAGGGGTCAATGTGTTGAAACTTTGGGCAAAATGCACCAAAATCAGAGTACCACCTGTAAAAGTAGTGCACAATGGCTTCAAACAGTTGTCGGAGCAAAATCAAGCCGATTGGAGCACAAAATTAGAATCTGAAATTTTCTGCAAAAAATTCCAGCAAGCAAATTCGTGCTAAAAATCAACAATTTTGATTTCTTTTGACCTCAATGTGCGTACATAAGGCTACAACACAACCTTTCGAACCAAATAGGAGCAAAAATCCGGAATTTTGCTTCAGAAATTTTTGAAATTCTCAAAAAAATACCACAGTTTGCTGTAAATAAGCAATTTCTTTTGCAACAAGTCAATACAAAAGGTGCTAGACCTGTGTATTGCTGTTATGAGCTGTAAAACACTTGTTTAGACTTGTAAAACCTTTGAAAACAGTTTGTTATGAGCTGTTGAGACCCCCAAAGTGTTCCTCTTGGCCCCGAAGCAAAGTTCTTTGCGATGAAATGGAAGATTATCGCGAAAGCGAGGTTTTCTTTGCTGTATAGCACCTGCGCAGCAGCTCTGAAACCCTAATTCTGCTTTGATAGGAGTTGAAAGGGTTCAAATATGGTGCTGAGGAGGTAGAGGACTTCTTGTAGTGTGTGTGTATGCCTCAGAAATGGAGGCGCTAGCTTCAGAATGTAGGGCGATAGATAGAAATGGAGGCACAACTGGTTGGAGAGAAAGAGAGAAAAAAAAATCGATGCTAGATTTGGAGGGGCTTCTGAAGTGAAGTGAGTTCTATCCCAAAGTCTTATTGAGTTATGTTATATAGGACCCTTTTATGGTACTTGGCCCAAAAATAAAGAATAAGTGACATATTTATAGATAGGCCTATACACATGTATACACTATAAAGGGACATAGCCTTTATAAATAGGCTGAGTTTGCCCATCACGTGCATCCCTTGAATCCCATCTGGATTGCTCTTCTGTAGGAAGTAGTCTGGTAGTAGTACGGACTCCTGATGATGAAAGAGTTTCTTCTTTTCTTCACTAACCTCTTGTTGAGTAGAAATAGGAACAACGGGTCTTCTAGAAGATGAAATAGCCTCTTCTCCGACTTGTCTTGGCCTTGGATAAGTGTCATTGACAATATTCCATAAGTCCTTTGATACTAACAGATTCATCATCATAAAACTCCACATTGGAGAGTTAGACATGCCCTCGAGCTTGTCTTCATTCTCAAGTCTATAATCACTCATCTTGTTAAGGGTGTATGTCAACTATGTTGTGATACCAAATGTTGGAAGTGGGGTGGGCCACAATAAAAATAAATCATAGGTTTATAGGATCTTTCAATAGATAAATCTTAACATTCACACCTTA
The DNA here is from genome assembly GCA_020310875.1 of Ceratopteris richardii. Taxonomy (NCBI): domain Eukaryota; kingdom Viridiplantae; phylum Streptophyta; class Polypodiopsida; order Polypodiales; family Pteridaceae; genus Ceratopteris; species Ceratopteris richardii. Next base: position 7,820 of record MU264082.1, read on the forward strand.
ATACTCAAAAGGAAGATGAGTGAGAAAGAGAGAAAGAATAGACAAGATTTCAAGTGTAACGGTAAGCTATGAGGCTCACCTACACTATCTATATTCCAATGTCAAATTACAATGTGTGAATATGATACAAACTGACAATATCTGAATCTAAGCAGAAATAGGAACCAGATAGAAGAGAGGTATGAAGAGTGTGTGTGTGAGAATATGGAGAATATGAACAGTTTATAACTGTTTTAGAGCAAACCCGAATTCTGACTATTTAAATCAGAAACTAGTGAACTAACAAGGAGGAATAGAAATAGACTTGTTACTCACAATAACTTAGCAACGAATGCTGATGGTAAGTTGACACGAACTCCTCCAGATGTCTCCAAATGTAGAGCACATCTCCTCCAAGAGTGTAGCAACTCTTCCTCCAAGATGGCCTTCAAGATCTTCTCCAAGATCTTGATCACCAACAATAGAGCTTCTACTCCATTCCAAGCTCTTCTCCAAGTGCTAGAGCTTGTGATGATTATGAAGTGATTGGTTCTCTTTATATAGTTTTGAGCAAAACTTGAGAAGCAAGACTTTAAAGCAAAAGTAAAAGAGCCAAATCATGGGGCGATCGCCAAACAAAAGCTATTTTAGAAATCCAAGTACTCGGTCATGCTTGTGACCGAGTACTTGTGATGATTATGAAGTGATTGGTTCTCTTTCAAAAGCAATCAAGTTCAAAAGAGCTAGAGCTTGTGATGATTATGAAGTGATTGGTTCTCTTTATATAGTTTTGAGCAAAACTTGATAAGCAAGACTTAAAAGCAAAAGTAAAAGAGCCAAATTGTGGGGCGATCGCCAAACAAAAGCTATTTTAGAAATCCAAGTACTCGGTCATGCTTTTTCGAAAACGAATTCGCCGCTTCCATTAGTTCTTTCAAAAGCAATCAAGTTCAAAAGAGATTTTCGTTTTTCCCGCTGCTGTGTGCAGGATTCGAACCTTGGTTGTTTGCATGAAAGGCAAGCGATTTATCCAACATGCCACATGGGTTTTCTTGAAGTAGAAATAAACAGAATACTAGACAGCCTCAAATGGAGGCCCAGTTGACATTGTTTCCAACAATAGGTCCCCATGTGTTAGGTGGCCATTATCTGGAGAGTCAGAGCCATGCTCCCCCCACGCAGCACTACTTTATCCCCACTACTCCACCAGTACCAGGTACACCAGCATTTTGCTGTTTTCAGCCTACACAGTTTGCTTTTTGCATTGAGTATTTTTCTTTTCATTGCTACACAGGGATGACTGCAGTTGTACATGATTTTGTCTCATAGGCCAAGTTTGGTCTTTTGGAAGATACACCCATGTACATCGATTTGTCTCATAGGCCGAGTTCGGCCTCCTAATAGACGTAAAAACACTTTCTTTCTTTCTTCTTCTTTCTTCTCTCTTCTCAGTTACTCTGATTCTGCATATGATGGGTATCTACCCAGAAATTGATTCTCATTCTCCTTTTCCGAAAGACATACCCTTTATATCCTCTTCTCTTTGGGTATGCCTAAGCTCTTCCCTCTCAATCTCGAATGAACTTGAAAAAGCTTTTGACTGTCTGATAATGACTGAAAACTACCTAGGGTGCATGTGCTATATATTATGTTCAGATTCCAATATGCACATGAACTGCTCTCTATTCTGTCTCATATCTGATCACTTCATTCTGCGCCCTATGTTTGAACAATATCAATCACATGTTGTTATACATAAGTGGGTATGAAATGATCAATAGCTAAATCATTCTCAAAAAGTCAAGCCATATTCTGATTATGTTATGAACTTGTACCCCAGACTTTGACAAGGCACTAGATGCTGCAAATGCTCCATATGATAGTCTGTATTGTGATGTGTCACACCTCTGTAGGATGAGTTCCATCGACTGCAAGAGTGCCACAGCTTACATAAGTGGTCTAACAAACGTGAATTTGTTAATATTGATTAGAAGTAAGTGTATTCATGGAATTATCTGTCATAGCATCATTGCCAGTGGCCTGAGTGTGTTGACGTGTGTGATGGCGAACCTGGTGCCTACACTGCTGTCATATGCAGAAGTAAATGGTGTGAGAGCGTCGTACTAAAGAACTAGATAAAACTGGCTTAAAAGGATGTGGAAGTGTTTATCAAACTTAAGTTTATGTTAATTATTTTGAACTGTTTTTCAATCTCATGGTATTTACAGTGCAGAGGCTACCACCAGTGAACCATCTAGCCTTTCTGAGTGTCTGGTTTACATTGGCTAAGTGAAAACTTTCCACCACGTATTCACAAATTCATGAATAGTATGTGAAGTTGTGCCTTTGAGAGCATTAACATTGATTATTGTACAAAGTGCATATATTTCAATCTGACAGAAAATGGTATGGGTTAGTCATTATGATTCTGGCATTTTTCTGATATCTTTTCACAGGATGCAGAATTTTCTCACAAGATAAGACACAAATTTATAAGAGAAGAAATTTTTGTATCTGGATGTTAAGTTATTTACTCCGGTGATTTTAACAGGGTCATCGGCATGCAGTATATGGAGTGTGTTTTCAGCCTCAGGGTCACTTAGTAGCAACAGCTTCTTTCGATCTAACAGCAAAATTATGGGATCCTCGTACAGCAGAGAATATCCACACATTCAGTGGACATCTTGAAGATGTTATAGGGGTTGATTTTGATAGTACTGGGAATATGCTCGCAACTGGAAGTGACGATAAAACATGTCGTGTGTGGGATCTTAGGACAGGAAATGTTTTGGCAGTATTGAAAGAACATGGTGGTGAGGTGAAGCGAGTTGTTTTCTCTCCATTCACCAGACTGCTTGCAACAACATGCGGTGATACAACAGTAAGGCTCTTCGACACAACTACGTTTCAATGCCAGCATGTTTTAAGGTATGCAGATTCAACAGTGTTCTCTTTCTAAATTTCAAATTCTCTCTATGTTTACGTGATGTTTTCTTCCTGCAGCTCACACAGTGATCATGTGTTCGATGTTGCATGGTCTCCAGTGGCAGATTTTCTGGTAACGGCAAGCCATGATCATCTTTGGAAGCTTTGGTTGCCCAAAACAACCCCAATAGGGTATACATTGGGTTCTTCAAGGTTCAATCATTTGTAAATTCACATCTGAACAATCAATGAGCCTTGCTCTAAAATATACAAGTGTTCGTACGAGCTTATATTTACATATCTATATTAGTATCCGGGGGCCGGGGGGTTTATTTGGATCCTATGTTTATGGCCAAGTAATCTGTAAAGAGTCTCTCTCTCTCTCTCTCACGCTCACACACTCTCTCTCTCTCTCACACACACACACACACACACACAGACACACAGACACACACACACACACACACACACACACACACACACACACACACGGATTCTATGTGGATGACAATCACTAGTTTCATCTAAATAGGATGACTATGTGAAATAAAGAGTGTGGGTGTAAGTAATCATGTCATGTAGTCGTCAAAGATGGGATGCATGTATCAGATACTTCTTGATGAATCTCTTTCTCCTCAGAGGATATCTCATATACTAGATTTTCACCATCATGAGATGGTGACATAGTGGCACATGAAGTCAATAGTGGAATAGGGACAAAGAAATTCTTTTGGCTCTTGGGTGTTTCTGAATTTGAAAGTTTTGGCTCTTTAGAGCATAGCTCTTACAGCACAGATTTGTAAACAATCTTGATATATAGGTAGGTAGGTAGATAGCTATACAGGACATTAGGTAGGCAGCTAGGAAGTGAGGTAGCGAATTTGGTAGCTACATGGGTGAATAGGATGGCTAGTTGGATAAAATGGGATAGGATAGCTGGCTTGGATAAGAAAGGACAGGACAAAGTAGCCAGCTTGGTGGAATCAGCTTCTTTGAGGTAGCTGACTTGGATGATGTAACCAGATTAGATAAGATAGCCAGATAGCTTGTATAATGTTGCCATTATATTAGATAAGCCTTCATAATCTAGATAAAACATAGTTATTCCTGATGGATATAAAGTACTTTGTTCACATTCTATCTTTTGGTCGGATCGAGATGGATCCTAGAAAGATCTCAGCTATCTTAAGCTGGTCTGCTATACCTTCATATTCATTTTACCCACTACTAGAGTAAAAAGTATCCATGTATAGCAAAAAGGTTCACATTAAAGCTACTCGAGGAACACAGAAGTCTAACAAACCCCCTTGAGCGAATGATGTGAACACATACAGGGAGTGATAGATCAACCCCCACTAGGCAATAAGCGTAAAGCTTTGTGAAAAGCTTCAAACTTTTCTCATGGAAGAGCTTTGGTGAACATGTATGCCACACTATCTTGTGTAGGCACATAAAATCAATATTTCCTGCATGATGGTGCTCCCTTACATAGTGATAATGTACCTTAATATGTTTGGTTCGTGCATCAAACACTGGATTTTGTGCAATAGCCAATGCACTATGATTATCAATGAGAATATGCATACTATCATCAATCTCCATGCAAAGATCCATCAATAGGCATTTCAACCATATACAATCCATTGTAGCTCTGAAAATTGCCTTATACTCAGCTTCATAGCTCGATGTCGCCACTATAGGTTGCTCCTTAACCAAGATATGCATGAGTCTCCAAGGAAAAAGCATTCACCACTAGTGGACAAACGAGCATCATAACAACCATTCCAATCACTATCTGTAAAAGCATGCAAGCATGGCTGAATATCTCTACCATGAAAGAGAACTAAAGTCAAAGTCTCTTTGAGATATCCAAACATGTTTCACCGCTTGCCAATGCTTAGTGTCAGGGCTATGCATGAATAAACTCAAGGGGGAAACTCCATACCGTGTATCCATCCTTCTGTCCATGCATATATAAGACATCCTAGAGTTGCCTGATAAAGAGAAGTGTCAAATGCATCATCGGAATCCTCAACTAAGAACTTGAACCTTGTCTCCATTGGTGTGGAAACCAAAATGCAACCCTCAAAAGTTAAAACACTGAAGTAGTTTTTCAACATGCTTTGCTTGATGCATAACAATCCCCCCTCAACGGATACAAACGAGATGCAAAGATAGTAACTCAAAAGACCAAGATAAGTTACATCAAAAGTATGTTGCAAATCAACCATAGGATTTCAAGTTTTGCGTCATATGACCCAATCAAAATTATGTCCTCAACATAAAGAACAAACACTATAAGATCTTCCCATCTTTGTGTACATAGAGTGTGCATTCAATTGGATTACATGTAAGGCTAAGTGAAATCAAGTGCTTATGGATTTTCTTATACCATGCACACGGAGCTTGCTTGAGATCATACAAGGCTTTATGCATGTGACAAACTATATGCTCTTGCTCGTTCATGACATATCCAGGAGGTTTCTTCACATAAACCTCTTCTTGCTAATCACCATTCAAGAAAGTTGGTTTTATGTCCAACTGATGTACTTTCCAACTTCGTTGGGTAGCCTATGCAACCATGATATGAACGGTAGTCATGTATGTAAACCCACTTCGTACCAATAATGTTTTTTCTTTTTGGTAATTCACATAAATCCCAAGTACCATTCCTATGTGTGGAATCCATTTTTGATTGCATAGTACTCATCCAATGTAGATTGTCACATGCATCTTCAAGAGTAAGTAAGTGACTATTCACTACATGGTGTTGCAATAAGAGAATAATCCACAAAAATGCGTGAGCTTGATCTTGTTTTGCCAAGTAAAGGTGCACTCAATTTGCTGTCCTGCAAAGTTTGTCTCAGTCACTTTGGCATACTTTGTGAACTCCTGATAGACATGCGTTCATTATATAATACAACATCAAACATGTATATCATGCATGGGCTGAATTTCATGCTCATTTTCAGCCATATTTTATGGCAAATGTTCAGTCATATTTTGCTGCAAATCTTCAGCCATATGTGGTCATAGAGCGAGCTAGTTTAAATGTACGAGTGATCTTCTTCTTTAATGAATCTAACATATTCTTCAAAATTGCAGGTTCAATCAGCTGTGCATCGGTTCTAATTGAACTGGCAGCTATGACCTGGTTTATTAATGACTCCGTTTGCGTCTGCAAAAATGCTTCCTGTAGATAGAATTCATTGGTGAGAGCAGCATCTCTGCAATTTTATTTCAGCTACTTTTGCATCAATGTGAGAGAGCTTGTCCGCCTGAACTCCCAATTGCTTTTCTCGGTGCTCGAGTTCTTGAGCTTGAAACTGCATCATTTTGTAAAAATCTTCTCGCTCCTTTTGCACAGCTGCAAGTTCCTTCTTCAACTGGATAAGTACATTAGCAGCGAGCGATTGGGAAGCTTCTTCTAAAATGCTGAGTGCATCCCACATATTATGGAGCTCATTGCCTAATGTTGTCATAGCGTCCGTCTTATCTGCAACTTCTTGCTTCAAGTCTTTGATTTTTGTGTCTTGTTGAGCAATGATACTGTCTTTTTCTGTTAACTGTTCTTGCAGTTGTTGAATTTGAGTATGCAGAGAGAGAATTTCGGCTTTGGCTTCAAGTACTTCTTCTTGGAGGGGGAGCAATGTCTGCTTCTAGAAGATCAACTTTGCTCTACAGCTCGTGTTGAATAATCTGGGTGGCTGTCTTCATCTGAAGAGGCAACTGCTGGGAGAGTTGAATGAGTAATTGGCCCATGGATGCCAATTCACCGAACATCACCGGGGTGGGAAGAGAAGAAACGGGCTGCGATGGTCGGGCAGACTGCAGGTGAGGTGATGATGGTGGAGAGTAGTCGGGAGAGGATAGGAGATTGGTCGATGCCTCACGAATGGAAGTTGAAGGCGAAGAGGGAGGAACTTCAGCAGCAGCAAGAATGGTGGTTGGAGGAGGAAGGGGAAGAAGAGAGGTCGAGACTAAGACAATTCCGGTTTCATTTTGAGGCACCAACAAAACGACTTCGGTAACCGCTTCTTCATTACCGATCGGTTGCTTGGTTGTGTCTGCTTGATCGTCTGCGGCTGGTGGAGAAGAAGGATGACACTCACTAACAGTAGTATCTTCCATTGTGTCCTGAAGAGGCTCAGCATCCATTTGTAACGGTTCATTCTGCGGTTGGACTACAATGACATCTTCCATAATTACATACGACTCTTGTTGCTTGCTAGGAGAAGAGGATGCCGATGTCTCCTGTAAAGTCGTGGCTGTATCATGAAAGAGTTCAACCTCGTGAATTGCGGTTGAATTCTGCACTTGGCTTTGCGATGGGCTAATACGTCTTCATTTGCGCTGGAAGAAGTGTAGCAGGTCTTCGTCATCATCCTCCTCCAGCATTTGTGTAGATTCCTCATGTAAGAGCAAAGTGTTTCCGGGGGGTGGTTGCGCTGCTTGGATCACGGGAAGAAGAAGGGTGAGAAGATGTGGCAATCAGGTACGAGGAATCTCATGCTTGGCTAGTTGTTTTGTAACTGCTAAGCATTCTTGCTGAATGCGTCGGAAGAAAAAGGAAGTAAAGTTGATGGTTTCTCTAGAGGCAGCGTCTATCATGGAGTAGAATGGACGGGAGATATCGTAAGTACATTTTTGGAGATTTAAGGCAGCTATGAGAAATTGCAACGCAGTACGCTGAGGTTCAGGACAACAAAGAATGGCAAACTCATTAGATGAGTGCCGGGGGAAAAGTTCTTTCATTGTCGCCTAAAGTTGATGGTTTCTCTAGAGGCAGCGTCTATCATGGAGTAGAATGGACGGGAGATATCGTAAGTACATTTTTGGAGATTTAAGGCAGCTATGAGAAATTGCAACGCAGTACGCTGAGGTTCAGGACAACAAAGAATGGCAAACTCATCAGATGAGTGCCGGGGGAAAAGTTCTTTCATTGTCGCCATGGGGAGAAGCGGTCCATCGACCAACCCCTTCTAAGGGAGACGAAACCCCTCAGCGACAGTGCTGAGCGTAACGACAACACGGGGGTTTAAGCTTGTTAATGGCCAGCATTGCTCGGTAGCAGGCGTGGCGGCTATGGCAGATATAATCTGTGCATAAAAGGGATGACACTCCACTGAATGCCAAGGCAATTCAGCGAAGGCCAAGAGCCCTCGAGCACACAAGAACTCACTCACATCCGAAGTGAGACCCGCACGGAAGGTCATAATATTCGCAGGAGCTTCCATGGCGCACTCAGAAACAAACGATAACACAAAGCACACAAGGGTCGCAAACACACAAAGACACAATAGCGACTAACAGTGTGAAGAACAAGATTAAGTAGAAATGCTCGAAAAATCAGGTGGTAAGAACCCTAATCATAACGCAGTACTAAAAATATACCGACATAATGATGACATGCGTGCATTAACATAATCAATCGCTTCCAATCCATACGCCAACTTGAAAGGAGTTGTTCCGGTGGCCACTTTATATGTTGTACGGTAAGCCCGTAAGACTGCAGGTAAGAATTGGTCCCATCTCTCTGGACACTCTAATACCAGTTTCTTTAAGATGTTCAACAGAGATTTGTTGGTGCTCTCAGCAAGTCCATTTGCTCGTGGATAATAGGGAGAAATGAACTTATGCACAATCTGGAAGGTTTGAGTAAGCACTTGCATTAATGTATTTGCAAAGTGTGTACCTTGATCAGTTACTATCTCCAAGGGTAACCCATAGTGTGGAAAAATATCCTTCATCAAACATTTAGCTACCGCAACAGCTGTAGCTGATCGAAGAGCCCAAAGTTCAGCCCACCGAGTTGCATAATCCCTGCATGTCAGAATGTATCGATTGCTGGTAACTGTGGTAGGAGGAGTAATGGGGCCAATAAAGTCCAATCCCCATTTCTGAAATCAAGAGGCACAACTAGTTGGAGTGGAAAGAGATGTCGCTGTAAGGGCTGACCGGAACACTAACATGCATCACACTGCCGCATGTATTGGGTTACATCACGGTACATCGTAGGCCACCATAAACCACTCTATAGGATCTTATGGTGTGTCAGGTCAATCGCAAAATGTCCTCCGGTTGGGGCAGAATGAGCCATTGTAATTACTGAAGCAATTTCATGTGGGGGAACACATCTTAGCAACATGCCCGAGTGATCCATATAATATAACTTCCCTACAATTAGCTGAAATCATTGACTATACATGGCTAGTCTTCGTCGAGCAGCGGAAGAGGTCGTAGCAGGCAGACATCCACTAGTCAAGAACAGAAGAAAAGTGTCGTAGTAAGAGGAGGGTACCAACAATTCCTGCTGATCATCCTGTATTGTCTCTACTGCATAAATAGCGGGTGTTGTATCATCAACTCCTTCCGAAAGTTCACTCGAATCCAACCGTGAGAGAAAGTCAGCAAGTGCGTGTGCTGACCCCGGTCGATGTACTACTGAATAATCAAACTCTTGAAGCAGTAATACCCATCGTGCTAACCTTCCTCCTAAATGCTGTTCCCGCACAAGATGCACCTGCATGATCTACGTGGAAGGTGAAGCGTCGTCCCAGCAAATAATGTCGGAATTTCTTCACCGAATACACTAATCCAAGACATTCTCGTTCAGTGACTAAGTAATTGCGCTCTGCCGGGGCTAATCTACGACTCACATAATACACGGGACGGAACCACTTCTCTGTTTGCTGCATAAGCACGCTGCCAATGGCAATATCGGATGCATCTATAAAGACGTGAAATGGAAGTTCCCAATTTGGTGCTTGGAGAATAGGTGCCTGCGTTAACAACGATTTCAAGCGGTCAAAAGACAACTGACAGGCTTTGGTCCATTCAGATTGGTGAGGAGTACTAGTGATCAGTCGATTGAGGGGTGTGGCTAGATGAGCAAGCCACCGCAAGTGTCATCCATGCCACCAGATTTGTCCCAAGAAACACATCACTTCTTTGGGTGTCTTCGGAGCAGGTGCCTCGAGTATGGCCTTCACCTTATTTGGATCAACTTGAATTCCCCTTTTTTGAAATAATGTGTCCTAGCAACTTGCCACAAGATATAGAGAACACTGATTTATTTGGGTTTAAGCACAAATAGTATTCTTGACACTTGGAAAAGCAGCACCGTAGATGGTACAGATGCATTGAAGTATCACCGGATAAGGCGAAGTCATCCAAGTAAACCCTCATGAATGTAGTTAGATAGGGAGAAAAAATTTCCTGCATACAGTGCTGGAACATACTTGGAGCATTTCGCAAACCAAAGCACATCACTGTACACACATAGACACCTCAATTGGTTATAAATGCTGTCTTTGGAATATTCGGTTCCGCCATTTGGAGTTGGTTATACCCACTATATCCATCTAAAAAGGAGTACATCTCTCAACCTACCACATCATCTAGCATTGTGTACAAAAACGGTAGAGGGAATGGATCAGGTACAGTTGCTGCATTTAATTTTCGATAGTCCACACATATCCTTAATTGCTTATTTTTCTTAGGAACTATGACAGTACGGGAAATCCACTCCGCATGCTCGATAGGGACACTAAATCCAACCTTCAGCAATTGGTTCAATTCTGCTTTGACATGGGCCGCATAGTTAGGATTCATCCTATAGCTTGACTGTTTAAAAGGTCGAGCATCTGGTTTCAGCACCACCCTGTGTTGATAAATCCGCAGGTCCAACCCCTTCATATCTCGGTAATCCCATGCAAACACATCAGAGAATTCTCGTAGCAACTGCAACAAGTTCTCTCCTGGAAGGTCTCGGATAGTCGTGCCTTAATTTTTATTGGTTGTGGGTTGCTATGATCATCTAAATTGCAGGTAACCAATTGATCTTCCAGTACGTAGAACTGCCGGGGCATCTCCAAATCGTCTCCTGATTGAAGTAATTGTTGGAGCATCGTATCATCCAAGGTTTGTTCTGTACTTGACTCGTGCTCACCGATCAGTGGTACCACCGTACAGGCTGCCGGACTCCAGTTATCAGCCATTTTGTAAATCTACAGTGCCAAGTGCCATCAAATCCTTGTTGGCTATAAGAAAAGCTTCCTCTTCATCATCCGAGAGACCATCCAACATGTGTACAGGTTTTGTTAGATATGGTCGTGCATGTAAGTCATAAGGTTTCATATCGTCCAGTGGAACAACATATTTTCGGTGGTTATTTTTAAAAACTAATTCTGGTGCTGACCAGTCTTGCACTACCTTAGCTTGTTTTAGCCAGGGATGTCCAAAGAGCAGATTGTAGTCCAGGCTAGATGTTGGGAAGTCCAGCACAACAAAGGTCATTTTGAAGACAGCACCTTGTAGAGTAATCAGAATGTCTCGCACCAAGCCCACCGGATGGACTCGAGATTGATCAGCCATGCATACATAGAATTGAACAGGTTCAATTTGCATCCACCCCATCCATTTGTAGAGTGCTGCTGTTGCTATGTTTACACCAGATCCGCTATCAATTAAGACTTGTGTGATTTTATGGTTTTTGTATGAAGAGAGATGATGGATGCAATCCAAAGATGAGTTGGTGCTGCTACAACCAGCTTCACACCAGCCAACTGAGACTTCAGAGTTGATTAGTAGACCCTTTGAGCTTCCTAAATCCACCAAAATATCAACCAAGTACTTTGGAACATGTATCCCAAAAGTTTAAGTCAAGACAGACTAGTTGCGAAATGACTAGCTCCCAAAACTTGCTGTTTTTGGACATACACCTGCTGGAAAAATGAACAGTGCTCTCAACCTGGTAGGAATTAGAAAAATTCCTTTTGGGAATAGCAAAGAGACTTAGCAAGCTTCCCAATCCAAGTTAAAACACTTCAAATGATGGACTGAGCACTGAGAACAAGATTCATCAATTTCTGAACATGCCCACCATTCTCGGGACTCTGCAGAGATAGACCAGTGAGCAGTAAAATGCAGATATATCCAAAACTGTAAATCCATTGACCATAGAAATTGATATGCACAAACTAAACAGTAAGAGCTATCCAACGCATGTTAAAACACTGAAAAAGGTTACGTAGAACTCGAGATATGACCTTCTAAAGTTATTGCTCTGAGTGAGTATAGCAGAGAACAAAACAGAGAAGTAGATAATGATAAATGTATAGATTCACATATGATTACAACCACATTGGCAATGAATCTTTTCACAATGGGAGTAGAATGATAGAGCTATGGAGTAAGCTCTTCAATCTCTACAAAATGACATGAAGTGGTCACGTACAAGGCTTGCTAATCGCCTCTTCCTTCTTGCTCTTTTTATAGCTATTCTTGAAGGGAGTTTTGAATTCGAATTCGAATGGCTCCACCTAAAAGTGATCCCCAAAGTTAGGAGAGATTCCTTCAGCTAAAAAATTCATGGTTTTAGGTAGTTAGCCACGAATTTGCTTTTACATCATGGATGAGGTAAGCCATGCTTTTTCTTTTTTCTTTTTCCATTTACAAGAGATAAAATGTACTCTTTTACAAGAGGTGTTCACATGACTACACATGTGACTTACAAATGAGGATAATATCAAGCATATCAAGCATATCAAGCATGTAGGCTTGGGTAAAATGCACCAACAACTCCCCCTCAAGCCTAACATGCTTGCCTTCCAAATAAGTCTTCAATTGTCCTTGATATTCTGCAAGCCAATCATCAACTTGAATCTACTTAACTTTGTACCATCAAGAGCTTTAGTCAACATGTCTGCACATTGCATATCTGTAGAGACATAGGATAGTTGAATATCCTTGCTCATTAGCTTCTCCCTTACATAATGGTAGTGGACTTCAATATGCTTGGTTCTAGCATGGTATACTGGATTAGCTGCTAGATGTAGTGAGCTTGTGTTGTCACAAAAAATGTGAGGTGTTGAAGAATGAAGTCCAAGATCTGTGTACAAAGACTTTAACCACATGATTTCTTGAGTTGCATTAGCTAAACCTCTATATTCGGCTTCGGTAGAAGATAGTGCCACGGTTGGTTGCTTCTTCGATGACCAAGAAATGATTTTTGAACCTACAAATGATATATACCCAGATGTGCTTCTTCTATCATCTTTAGATCCGGCCAAATCTGCATCTGAGTAGACCTTTAACTCAATATCTGAAGTAAATGAATAAAACAAACCTTCATTCATGGTCCCCTTTAGGTACTTGAGGACTCTCTTGGCCGCTTCCATATGTGGTCTTCTCGGCTTATGCATAAACTGACTCAATATGCTAACACTATAGCATATATCCACCCTTGTGAGTGTTGCATAGTTCAAACTTCCAACCAAGCTTTGATAGCTTGTGATGTCTTCAATTGGCTCTCCTTCATAAGCACTAAGCTTATGATTTTGCTCCATAGGTGTACCTGCACACTTGGTATTTTCCATCTTGAACTTGACGAGCATGTCATGCACATACTTCCTTTGTGTTATGTATATACCTGAATCTGTGTAGATTAACTCCAATCCAAGAAAATAAGTGAGTGGTCCGAGGTCACTTATTTTGAAATCCTCCTTCATTTGACTCTTTACCTGTTTGATTCCTTCAAGATCATTGCCTATGAAAATAATATCATCAACATACACACATAAATAGATCACTTTAGATCCATTCCTCTTTATGAACAAAGAGGTATCCGCCTTGCTAGCTTTGAATCCTTGGTCCTGCAAGTAAGTCACCAATCTGAAATTCCAAGCTCTTGGAGCTTGCTTCAATCCATACAAAGCTTTCTTTAGTTTGCATACATAGTTAGGATGATGTGCATCCTCATATCCAGGAGGTTGTGCCATATACACTTCCTCAGAAATCCATCCATTCAAGAAAGCATTCTTTACATCAAGTTGATAGAGATTCCAATTTCTAGATGCAGCAAGACTAATAAGAACCCTAATTGTAGGCATTTTTGCAACAGGAGAGAAAGTCTCCTCATAATCAATGCCAGGGGTTTGAGCAAACCCTTTAGCAACTAACCTTGCTTTGTTTCTATTTATACTTCCATCTGGATTCCTTTTGATTTTGTATATCCATCGAGATCCAATTACCTTCATAGATGGCTTGTTAGGTACAAGCTCCCAAGTGTCATTCTCCTTCAAGGCTTCCATTTCTTCATCCATTGCATCTCTCTAAGCTTTCTTGCTTTGTGCTTCTTCGAATGTGGTAGGTTCTTCATTGGTTGAATCCTTTGCAATGTAGATTGAGTGCTTGGTGACCAAAGAAGTATCATAACCAAACCTCTGTGGTTTCTTCTTCTCCCATGAAGACCTTCTAAGTGGTTGATGTGAGCTCTCGGGTCCATATGTAGCATCTTGCATCTTTGCTTTACCTTTGTTCTTCCATAGCTTTAGTCTTTCCAAGTCTTCTAGGTCAATCTCCGAATCACTTTCTTCAATCTGCTTTGTCTCCTTTGGTTGAAGTGATGGAAAATCTTCATCCAAGTCATAAGGCAGCTTTACTTTCCTGTCATCATCAAACCATGATTTGTTTTCATGAAAAATTACATCTCTACTCACAGAAAAATCCTTTATTGGTTGGATTGTACAATCTATATCCTTTTTGGTGTTGATCATAACCAATGAATACACACTTCTCTGCCTTGGGATCCAATTTCCCTCTTACTTGAGAAGGAATGTGAGCATATGCTAAGCATCCAAAGATTTTGCAATGCTCTAGACTAGGTCTTCTTCCATTCCACACTTCATATGGAGTTGTTCCATCTAGTGACTTAGATGGAAGTCTATTTATGAGATATGTGGTTGTCGACACAGCCTCTGCCCATCGGTAGTTTGGCAATCCCTTTTCGTTGAGCATGGACCTTGCAGCTTTGACAATAGCTCTGTTTCTTCTCTCTGCTACACCATTGAGTTCGGGTGTATACGTTGTAGTGCCTTCCATTTTAATGCCTCTTTCATGCAAGAAGGCATCAAATTCAGAAGAGAAGTATTCTCCTCCACCATCTGATTTGAGTATTTTCAAAGTCCTACCTGTTTGGTTTTCAACAAGAGCAATATACTTCTTAAAGAAATTAAACACTTCATCCTTGTGCTTCATGAAAAACAGAATGGTCCACCTGCGACACTCATCTATGAAAGACACATAATATCTTGAGCCTAATATAGATGGCTCCTTACTTGGACCCCACACATCTATGTGCACTAGATCCAAAGGATTTTGATACATATATCCTTTCTTATTGAAAGGTTGTCTATGAGCCTTGCCCAGTTGACAAGCTTCACACTTATAAATCATGTGTTGCCTTGTGATATTAGGCAAACCAAGTACACTTTGGTCCCTGCAAATCTGTTTGAGTGTCCTCTCACGAATGTGAGCAAGCCTTTTGTGCCATATCTCCAACTCTGTTAGAGTTTGAGATCCATAGCTAAACAAAGCTATGTTCTTTGTATCTTCCACTTCAAAACTGAAGAGCCTTCCTGTCTTTCCTCCTTTGGAAATCCTTCGAAAGCCTTGCCTTGGGTCTTCAACATATGCTCTAAATCGGTTGAATCTAACCTGCAATCCTTTTTCAACAATCTGTCCAACACTTATTAAATTTTTGGTAATTGTAGGGACATACAAGACTTTGCTTAAGAGGTTCATATTCCCATATGATGTCTTCACATTATCTATCTTCTCCACTGAGTGCTTTGTGTCATCTCCTGTCTGCACTTCATGCTTGTTATGAGGATCTTCCAAATCAGAAAGTAAAGCCACATTTCCTGCTACATGGTTTGAACATCCCGAATCAATGTAAAATATGTGATCATCATCCTTACCCTTCTTCACTGATAGATTCATAATAAATAATGAATCTTCTTGACTTTGGTCTTCTGCATAGTTATTGTAGTCTCTTCTTCCTCTATGGCCACTTTGATAGTTGTTATGGTTGTAATTGTTGTTGTAGTAGTTGTTGTTGTTGTAGCCTCCATTGTATCTGCCTCTATTTGATCCATAGCCACCTCTATTGAATCCTCTTCCTCTTGAGTTCCTCGGGTTCCTGAAACACTCTTGAGTTCCTCAGGTTCCTGAAACATTCTTCAGTAGTATGGTTAGATAAGCCACATATGTTGCAAGGTTGAGATGATTGGAATCTCCACCTGCCTTGCTTTCCACCTCTACCTCTTCCTCTAGCTCTTCCTCTACCTGCAAAGTTTGCTTGGAAAGAGCTACCTTCATCTTCATTCTTCTTATTCTTTTACTTGTCCTTGACCCTAGCTTTATCAGAATATAAGGCAGAAGTTTGATTACCTCTTGAGGACTCACCACCTTTGCTAATCTTTGCTTCACGAGTGAAGAGTTGGCCCATGAGTGTGTTGAGGTCGGGTACATGCATGTCCATGTATAAATCCATGGCTGTTGTGAATGACTTCCACTTGTCGTCTGCTTTGATTCCATTTATGATTTGTCTAATGATTTGCTCCTCTTCAATTATCTCTCCAATGATTCCAAGTTGGTCGGAAATCTCCTTCATCTTTGTGACATAATCAGTCAAATTTTGCTTCGGGCTTTTCTTCATTGTTGTGAACTCCATCCACAATTGGTTCTTCCTTGTTCGAGTGTTGGAAGAGAAGAAAGAAGCAAATGCATTCCAGGTCTCTCTTGATGTCTTGCATCCCTTGACATGAGGTAAAAGAAAACCAGAGATTGAGTTTAGAATATAGGACCTTGCAAGTGCATCCTTCGAACACCAATTTGAAAGTTCTTCCACTTCTTCATGTGATGGTTGCCCTTTGTTCCTCATGGTTGGCATTGCTTCATCTCCGGATACGAATCCATATAGATTCCTCCCTTGAACGTAAGCCTCCATCCTTAGAGACCATTCCGGGTAGTTGTTTCGATCCAATTTGTCAATTGTTGATGGAAATCCATCTCCCATGTTGCTTGACTATGCTCTGATACCATTTGCTGTTGTTGCTGAGAACTACTCATGTTGCCTGGACTTTGGGGGCGGCTTTCTGGCTATGCTTGGACCGTATGGTCACTTTGCCAATCTTCCGATCCAAAAATGTCTCTAAACTGATTGCTTAACTCAACATCGAACAACCCTTTCTCAACCTTAGTATCGAAATTGGTTAGACTTGCACGTAAAAACGGTGAATGCAGTAAATTCCTGTCGAACAGAACTGTAGTATCACCGAAAAGCACCGAATTATCACCGGAGAGCACCGAATTTTTACCGGAGAGCACCAAATTTTCACCAGACAATACCGAACTATCACCGAATTGTCTCTAGACAATGCTGAATTGTCATCGGACAACACCGAAATACCACCAAGAACTAATGTACTGTCTTCAGAATGTACCGGACTATCGCTGGAACACACTGGATGATCACTACACTGTAGCAAACTGCTTTTACATAGCACCGAACTGCCACCGCAGTTGCCACTTGCTTGTTGAATTGAACCTTCTACAAGTGAACCTAATTGTTCTTCACTTCTACCACGAGAGGGTGACCCTAACATATTCGGAACTGCCCAGGGATGTGGGTCGCTTCGATATTTGGGATAAGGTTCACTAGAACGTGTTACTGGCATATAGCAAAGGATGCTTCTTCGAGCCTTAACCTTCTTCTTCACTAACTACTCCATTTCCCACAGACGGTGCCAGTGTTTGAACCTTAACTGTTCAAAGTTAATTCAACTCTAGGTTCTTGGGATGGTTAGGGGTCTGTAAATAGAGGCCCTGTATGTATTTTCCCAAATCTACAGACTCAAAGTATACTACTTCACAGCCTTTAATGCATTCACTGTTTTGAATATGTTTATAGAACACTTCAATACTACCGCACAATTAACTGTGTACTCTTCAGTTATCGCGTTAATCTATCAATCTTTAATACTTCATTAAGACTTAATTGATTATTGAGCACTTTTGCACTACGCCTTTTCAGTATGCGTGCGACTTTTCAGGGTATATTACAAAGTTTAGGAGTTCCTTTCCGTCGGCTCACACATCCATAGAACCACGGAGGACACAGAGTCGGTGCATTCCATAGGACCAGGATCCTCATGGATGCATGAAGACACTCAGTTGTGGATGTGTAAAGTAGCAGTAGAAGAAGAGAAGAGAGAAAAAGCCAGAGAGGTAGATGCGAAGGAAACTCCTAGATCAATTCAAGACCCAACCTATGCACCTGTAGTATTTCGAGACGAAGAATTTGAACCTCATGGTTGGGTGGAGATTTTAGCAACAATGGATGTAGCCATCAACAAAGAACAATGGACACCACCTTGTGATGAGGATGACTATGACATTTCAGTCTTCACAATAGAGCCAATCATGTGTGATTTGGTTATTGAAGAATGTGAACCTAGCACTGATGCATTCGAGGACACAAGTGACTCCGATCTAGAGTCAATTATTATGGACACACCTTTTGCATCAGATGAGGAATATTTATATGAAATGGAAGCTCCCCCACAAAGACACAAAGAACTTACAAATGATGTGAGATTAGCCACACAAGTAACCACTAAGAATGAAGGCAAGCAGAGGAAGAAGAGAAGTCCCACCATAGGAGTAAGAATCCTTGTTTGAGGTCTTGGAAATCTCTAATAAGTATGAGATAGGAGATGGGAGAGTCATGATAAGAATGCCTAAACATGATGCACAAGCAAGAGAGGCCTATGATAACAAAGAAACCACCAAGAAAATCGTTGTAACCATAGAAGAATGAGAAGAAAAATGCACATACATAGGACATGAACCGACGGAGGAAGAGGAGCAAGAGTTGATAGCCTTGCTAAGAGAATACAAAGATTTATTCGCTCGGAGTTACAAGGACTTGAAAGGTTTAGACCCTAACATATGCTCACATATGATTCCCATGACCTCAGATACCAAACCCTCTAAGCAGAAGCCATACACATATAACCATAACTATGTTGCCAAGATCAAGGAAGAGATAGATCACTTGGTTGAAGTTGGATTTATCTATGAAATCGAGCACACTAAATGGGTATCCCCCATTGTTGTGGTGCCCAAAAAGAAATGGAAATTTATGTGTATGCATTAACTTGAAGAAAGTTAACACAGCCACTATTAGAGATAGTTATCCGCTTCCTACCACTGAGCATCTCTTAGAAAGAGTGGCAAACAAGGAAGTCTACAACTTCCTTGATGGATTCTCTAGCTACAATCAAGTGGCCATTGCTTCAAAAGATCAACATAAGATGGCTTTTGCCATAGAATGTGACATATTTTCTTTTCGGGTAATGCCATTTGGGCTTACCAATGCCCCAACTACCTTTCAGAGACTAGTGTGCCACATGTTTAAAGAGTTCTTGAGGAAAAATTTGGAAGTCTATGTTGATGATCTCTATGCTCATTCCAACATAAGACAAACAAATATCCCTGAGTTGAGAGCTATCTTCAATAAATGTAGAGAATACGAAGTCTGCTGGAACCCAAAAAAGTGTGTTTTTATGGTTCTATTGCCCAAACAGGCTACTTATCTTTGTACATTCTAGTGGTAATACAGTTAGTATTGTGTGTTGAGCGCCAAGCTTCTTCTTCTTCCTTGTGCTGTTTCCATGCTTCCGCAGACGTCTAAATCCAACAATTGGTATCAGAGCAGGTCGTCGCTTCACCTAGAGCGTCGTCGACACTCCTTCGGTTGCAGTCTCAGAATCGCACGAATTTTGGTGAGCATACTTAGCATGTTTCCGAGATCAAAACAACTTTTCTATGTGGTGCCGAAATCGCGATCTGAGCTCGTTTCGGCCTCCGAATGTACTATCGTAGTGCTTGTGCAAGCTATTTCATCTTTTTGTGCCAAAGGTATATACCAGTTTTGGTTTGCCAGTATAAGCGTCTTGAAGTCTGCTACAGGTCTAGCAGAATTTGTTTGGGTAGTTCTGTTCAATTTTTTGAGATACAATCAATTTTCTACATCAAGGTATTTTAGTCACCGGCCATGGCTGAAAGCAGTGATGTATTCCGTATGTTGGCTGTTGAGGATAAGTTGGATGGTACCAACTACCCGTTATGGGCTTATATGATGAGACATGTATTGGTTGCAAAAAGACTCTCCAACATTGTGCAGGGTGTTGAAAAACGTCCTATCACACATGCAACTGTTAGAACTGTAGGTACAGAAGCTGATGCAGAAGGTGTCAAAGATGATGATCTTCTGCATATTCATGTTCATGCTACAGTTTCTGATATAGCTACTATAGATCAGATTCGTTGGGATGGCAGAGATGCCTAAGCACATGCATTGATAGCTTTGTGTGTCAAACATGCCATTATTCCTCATATTCACTCTTGCAGAACAACTAAGGATTCTTGGGATACACTTACCACATTCTACCAAGCTAGGAATGAGGCTCCTGTTGCTTACCTCTGAAGACAGTTGGAGAGTGAGCACATGAATGAAGGTGATTCTATGGACAATTTTCTAACAAAGATCAAAGACGTGAAGTAACAGTTCCTGGCTAGTCAGAAGGGCAAAGGAAAATGGAGCTCTTCAATTAGTAAGCAGAAATCTGCTAATTTTGCACAATGGAAGAGGGAGGACAAAGATGAAAAGAAATTAAAAAAGTAGAAATTGTTTTGCAAGTATTGTAAAGGAAATGATCATATCATAAAGAATTGTCCAAAACTTGCTGCTAAAGAGGCAAAGAAGAAAGAGGCTGGAATGGTTGTTGTAGAGGCCTCTACACCAAAATAGAGTCTACTAATCTTGTGCAGGAAGAAGAATGGGCGTTTACTACTGTTGCAGTTTTGATGCATCTTCTCATGAGCAGTGCATGTCTGCAGTAGACTCAGATGTTTGGACCATACTTTGACAGTGGGGCGATCAAAACATATTACCTCGCAGCGTAGTTTCTTCTCTTCACTCGAGCCTGCCCCTACAAGGAATAGTGTTATATGCGCCAATAACTCCTCTTATCCTATTATGGGAGCTGGTAAGATCATTTTGACTACTACTGATGCTAGTTCTTTCACTTCGTGAGATGCTTTGTTTGTGCCAGGGATCAAGAAAAAAATATTATTAGTTTCTGCATTAGCCAAGATCGGCTTGGTTGTGAAATTTGTTGATGACAGATGTATAATTCATGATCTATCAAATGGCGATGTGATTATTGCTTCTGGCATTTTATGTCATAGGTTGTATAAGCTCATAGACTATGAAATATCTGTAAATGATTCGGCATGTGAGTACATGATTCTTAGGCTATGTCAGATGCAAAGCTTTGGCATGCATGCTTTGGTCATCTGAATTTTGCTAGTTTTCTACGCCGGCAGAAATATGAAACGGTGTCCTCTTTGCCCAAACTAGAGGCACCTGGAAAACATGTTTGTGAAGGCTATATTTTGGGAAAAATGCAACGTTCGTCCTTTCCAAAAGATGGTTCAATTCGAGCTACTCAGAAATTGTAGCTTGTACATAGTGATGTATGTGGTCCTATGCAGATACCTTCTTTTGGAAATTAATTATCTTTACTTTGTGACTTTCATCGGTGATTTTTCCAAGCATGCATGGGTATATCCATTGAAGGCAAAGTCCAAAGTGTCATGTGCTTCAAATTGTTTTTGGTTTTGGCTGAAAATTTGTCAGCATGTAAAATGGGCACCCTCCATTCTGATCGAGGGGGGGAATATATGTCTTTTGATTTTAATGCATTTTTGGCTGAACGTGGGATAAAACACCAGTGTACAGTGCCATATATACCTCAACAAAATGGAGTTGCTGAACAAAAGAACATGTCACTCATGGAAATGGCGAGGTGTATGGTCAATAGTCAGGCTCTACCACATAGTTTCTGGCTTGAGGTTGTCATGTGTGCAGCATATGTACTTAATAGGTGTCCCACTAAAGCATTGCAATCTTTCACTCCATATGAGGCTTGGCATGACCGAAGCACATCTATTGCTCATATGCGTGTTTTTAGTTGTTTTGTACACGCATTAGTGCCCGAACAACATCGCAAAAAATTGGATGATAAAGCAGTAAAATATATTTTTGTTGGGTACAGTTGTGAAAGTAAAGGCTATCGTCTATATCATTCACAAACTAAACACATTCTAGTTAGCCGTGATGTTGTTTTAATGGGAGATGCTATTCAATCATTGCTTTCATGTACTAAGGAGACATCTGTTAGCTCCAAAGACATGTATAATACTTTGCTGCCTCTTTTTACAGGTGGACAGTCTAGTGCTCGTACTAATGAGGCAACTTCTCAGCCTTTGTAGGTTTCATGTGATGATGCAGATCATTCCATTTCTGATGTAGATTTACATGATGCACTTATTGATGAGAGAGCTGATATTGAGCAGGCAAGAACTATGCCAAAATGGCTGGTGCAGACCTTGCATGACAACAAATTAGATGCATATCTGTCATATCATACTTGATCAAGCTCTCATAGCACCTCCTTTGCATCAGATTGCTATGCTATGACTGCATCTAGTCTCTGTGATGAGACTAAGCTTGTTTCATTTGATGAAGCACCAAATTCAGAAAATTGGATGGCTGCTATGCAATCTGAATATGATGCAATAATGAAGAAGGTCTTTATGTGACTTGCCTGCTGGCAAGAAGGCCATTGGCAGTAAGTGGGTATACAAGCTGAAGCGTAAATTGGATGGTATAGTTGACAGGTATAAGGCTAGACTTGTTGCAAAGGGTTATGCAAAGGAAAGAGGCATTGATTTTGATGAGATCTTTGTAGCTACATGCCGTATGACTAATGTTCGGAGCATCTGTGCACTTGTAGCCCATCATGGTTGGTATGTACATGAGTTGGACATTAAAACTACATTTTTGAATAGTGACTATAAGCAGGCTGTTGGATGCTTGATTTTCCTATGCATTACTCAACCAGATATTCAGTTTTCTGTCTCACAGATGAGCAGGTTTATGCATTGCCCAGGAGTCAAGCATTGGCAGGTGGTTACACACATCTTTTGCTACTTGAGTGGTACTCGGCTACTTGGGTTGTTTTATCCCAAGGGGGGATCACTACCGCCATATTTGCATGCTTTTTCTGACTCTAACAAGGCTGGTTGCTATGACACTCATGTGTCCACTAGTGGCTTTTGCTTCATGCTTGGTAGCTCATGTATATCTTGGTTGAGAAAGAAGCAGCCTACTATGGCCACTTCCAGTTGTGAGGATGAGTATAGGGCACCTTTCACAGCGACTGTTCAGTGTGTGTGGCTCAGACGCCTTATGGCTGATTTGGGTGTTGGTCAGTCTTCTGCCACCACCATCTTCACTGACAATCAGAGCACATTGGCAGTTGCGAGGAACTCTGTGTTCCATGCTCGCACTAATCACATTGAGATGCATTATCATTATGTGAGGGAGAGGTTCTCGGCTAGGGAGATCAGCTTGGCATATGTGCCCACATAGGAGAGCATTGCAAACATTTTCACGAAGGCTCTACCTAGGAAGAAGTTTGACGCTTTCCGCAAAGCTTTGGGCTTACTTCCTTTTGTGGAGTGATTTACACATAGCTTGGCACTTCCTTATACATGAGTGCCAGCTCCTTGTTCACCGCATCACTCCCTAGGGGGATTTGTTGATATATTTAGATAGTGATGTGTGTGAACACACTAGGACCGTCGGGGCACTTTTTTCCCTCTTTAGGAGGTCTTTTTCCCCCGGCTTATATATACGCCTATTGCCCTAACGGGCTACTTATCTTTATATATTCTAGCTGTAATACAGTCAGTATTGTGTGTTGAGCTGCAAGCTTCTTCTTCTTCCTTGTGCTGTTCGCGTGCTTCTGCAGATGTCTAACTCCAACACACTGGCCAACTATGGAAGAAGATGTCCATATGATGTACAAGGAATGGCCAATCTACAACACTAGACCTCGAGTGGAACATGCCACTCTTTATCAAGTGTCTTTAGTGCCAAATTGGAGCGAACCACTAGTAGCCTTTTTGAGGACAAAAAACATTCCCTCAAGAGCTGACTTTGGCTAGACAAAGGATCTTAGAACAAGAGGCACTAGAATACTCACTCATTGGAGATAATTTATACAAGCATGGTAAAGATGGTTAACTAAGACTGTGTGTCCATGAGAGTGAATATCTTAAGATCTTGGAAATTGCTCATTGTTGCAGAGCTAAGAAGAGAAAAAAGCAGAGAAAAAGATGAGCCCCAAAATTTTTCCGATTTGGACACTTTATTTTTATATCATAGCCTTGTTGTAACATATTTTCCGATGTAATGCACCAGAGGAGTCCTCTAGATGCATACCCTTGGAGATTAGTAGCTTACCCATGTAGATTAGTAGGAAATTAACCTTTTAGTGAATCAAAGTACCGGTCTCTTGTGTGAAAGGATCATTTTTAGGGCACATTTATATAAGTCAATTGGTGACTCTTTGTAAAGACTTTTTGCCATTGTGAGAATCAAGAGCACAAAATTTCGAATTTGTGTCTTCTCCTCTCTGTATCATCTTCTTTGTGAACTTGTGTGCATGTGTGATGCTTGAAAAGAGTGTTTGGAAGTGTTATCTATCCATGAAAGTGCTTGTTTGCTGTTGTTAAGGTGTGTGTGAAGTGTAGGAAGGTCATTCCCGTGACTCAGTATTTTCTTATAACTTGAAGAAGTGTCAGAATTGATGAAAAGACAAACCGTTGGATGTGTTTTCTAGAGAGCTTCCAAACTAACCTTCTATTTGCTATATTCGGACTTTGGAGCTAAGAGAAAAGCTCGATTTACTGTTGGCTGCTTCTCCAAGTATCGTGACATCTCAATAGATCTCTAAGCCTTGTTTGGATAGAATTAGACTTGCACTCTTTGGAAAGCTCACTTGCATTGAACATCATTTGAATGCATGTCTTCATACACTCGGATAGGTTTTGTTACTCCTCGGATTGATAAATAAAGCGTGAATCCCCACTATATGCACTTGAGGGGGATCGAGGTATAGTCTCTTTCTCCACAAGTCCCTAAGTTGGTACTTAGGTACACACTCACCAAGGTGTAGCAGAAGGACACTTTGGACCAGACCATGTGATTAAGGTAATCCTATTTGCAGGTTTGTGGCAGCCCACTCTTGACATGGATGCACATACCTATGTGAGGAGGTGCGATGTTTGTCAGTGAACTCAATATCCCATACGTAAAGATGAGATGCCATTGAAAGCTATGATGGGTGGATGTGCATTCTCTAAGTGGGGACTAAATTTTGTTGGTCCTATTAATCCCCCAACTAAGGGTTCACATGCTGAATACATAATTGTTGCCAAAAACTATCTAACCAAGTGGGTAGAAGTGAAAGCCACAACGAAGAATGATGCTCAAATGATAGCTAGGTTCTTATTTGAGAATGTGTTCACTAGATATGGGCTATTGATAGAGCTAGTAAGTGATAGAGGCACTCACTTCTTGAATAAAGTCATTGAAAATCTTCTCCAAGAGTTTTTGGTAATACACAAGAAGTCT